>JAFMSR010000012.1:38550905-38800724 GCA_022818135.1 Saxidomus purpurata | reverse complement strand
TGAAATTTATTCTTTGCTTAAATGTTAACAATATCAACAATTCAAAAAGAGATGCTTTCCAACTCGCTTTATAGTTATACCAATTATAAGCTGCTAGAATTGTTAAATTCTAAAGATTACACAATTCTTCATAACCTTGCTTTATTTACGCGATGTGCCCTGAAAATTAGACGAAAATGTCTTGACTAATACATAAAGTGTAAAATTTATTTTCCGTAAATAACATTATTTTGTTGTACTTTATTTATACTTTGTATTTTTGCATGTATGTGTGCTATGTTTTGACTCAATTCGGTTACATATACATGTCATGGAGGAGAAACAGTTCTTTCAAATTAATGGCTGATTATTGTTTCACGACAAGAAATAGAATACAGCCTAGTTTATTGCATGTATGGATATCTGTCTCGTTTTGTATAAATGCATAGTTTGTTTCAATTCAAAAGGCCGTTATTTTATTCATTGTCTTATTATGCTACCTTCATGAAATAAAGAATTTATTATTATTATTATTATTATCATTATTATTTCACGCATCTTCCTTTTATCTTTTTTTTTACACGCCCGTATGCCTTTTTATGGACAACCGGCTGAAACCGTCTTAAAAACGCATAAAACCATGGCCTGTGAGTTTGGGAAAAAGTTCTGAAATGTTTGTAATAATTGTTCAATTTTATTTGTAAAATGCTTGAATAATTTTATTCGTCTTTTTTATTGTTTTTTTTTCTTTCACAGCTATTAGTTATGTAACCATTGATTTTCTTTATTTTCAAAAATGATTTTCACTTCCCCCCAAATGGATTACATCACTCTATGGACCAAACTTTTACACTATGCAATACCAGCACTGTATACTGCCTTTAGGCATACAATGAATAACTTAAATCATATAACTTATAAAAAACGACGAAAACGGTAATGTTGCAAAGGCATTTTGTCTCTTGGTAGTACTTAAAGAAGATTCCACGGTTCCAAAATTGCGGTAAAAGACTTTTCCATAAGATGTTATAGAAGTCAACAAGCACTACCCCATAATGATGGCAATATACTTGTACCTTGAGCAACGAGGACACTGCTAATGCTATAGAAACTATTTTATACAGTATGGTGTTTTTAGAACTGGGCAAGTAATTCATGTCTATTTATGCACAATTTTCTTTAGCAAATATGACGCTTGTTACATGCAATTGCAAGCATATACCTAACTAAATACACAATGTTTAACGATGAACAACTTGCTTTCGCAACAGCTTCCAATGTCAAAATTGCTTCAACTTCTTAAATAATACGTAAACACGTTTTTCCTTCCAATTTTGTATTACAAAATGTCACACAAAATCATGAATCTTTGTTTAAAATACACTGTCCTGTTATTCCGTCGAAATTCTTCAAAGCAAATCGAAAACGATAAAAACCTTACCTCCACCATTCTTCATAACAAGGTAAGGAAATCTCCATAGATCGCCGACGCCGACGCTGAAGCCGACCGAGGTTAGAAAAAACTCTATCCTGCGTCCCCAATGTTGACGTGACATCTTTCAAATCTCCGAGTGAACGAATATATGAAACACACTATAAACCCAGTTTTTCTACCATGCCTGTAATTACATGTATTTGCATAAATGTGTGCATCATCTGGAAACAAGATATTATCAATAATGGTGCCGCTTTGATTCATCCTATTCATAACGGATTATCTCACTGTGATGTTCGTATCTTAGAGATGTTGCATGACTGTTATTTTTTAGGGTTTACATTTTAAGACATCTTGCAGAATTCTCTGTACAGTTCCATTACTAGGTACTGCTGAAGTATTTGAAATATCCTTCATGGCTAATATTTTCAGAGAGTTCTACATTAATTTGACCGCAACTTTTCACCACTCTGCTCGGTATGGACACTTTGTGGTCGAACGTGGTTTTCTTGTCTCAATTCAAAAATCGACTCTACCCTTTCAAACTTCAAAACTGATCTTCCTACTTGCTGTTTAGATGGTCCAGTAGTGTCTTGGTACAGTTGCGGTATTTTTTTCATACCAATGTTAGAGTTTTCTTCAATTCATAGTTAAAGTTGATTATTTTACGAACTGTCTGCCATTTTGGAATTCCAAGGAAAGTATGACGTCATTAATGACGTCGTCAATGTTACAATGGCGTCGTTTGACAAAATTCTCAATTTACAATAAAAAAATCATTCCATCTTCTCCAAATCAATACCAAAATGAAACCTCTAGTATAAAATTTGACAAACTTATTGGGATTTCTTATCTTTTCATATGTTAATGATCACCCTGTACATCAGTATTGTTTTACATTTAGTTGGTGGGAGAATGTCTAATTAATAGAATATCAATCATTTCCCAGCCAAAGAACGAAATGTTTGTGGATGTCAACGCGGGACTTGTCATAGCCGAAGCTTACCTATTTGATCACATATCGCTTAGTTAATGTGTTAATTGTATATTATATGCGGTATTCCCTTTCCATGAAACATTTACTGGAAGTTTTTTTACACTTCTAGAGGTGTTTATCTATAGGTAAGCAATACATGCTGCCAGCGAGTCAGTTATTATCAGATATTTCGCAGATAAGATTTCCATACAGATACAGTCGACTCTCGAAAACTCGAACATCCTCGGGGAAGCAAAATTTGTTCGAATTTTCGGTAGTTCGACCTTTCTGGAGGAGCATGTCGGCCATATTGGAGTGGTACTAAAGCCGTTCTGTAAGAACGCCGTTCTGTCTAGAGTGAAGTGTCTTAAACCTGTGTAGGAACGTCTCGATTCTGAGTTTTGTGGGTCTTGTATGTAATCTTGTCGTTGCGATGGCCCTTCACCAGTGCCAGCGAATTAATTTTCCCAAACCGACCTGGCTATCCCCCAATACTGGGACCTTCACCAGGTTGCTCGGCGTTAGAACTTTGTACCTATGTTCTGACATATTGTGTGGTTGACGTTTTATAAAGCCTTATGATTTTTGTTTGTAACGTGCTTATTGGGTCCACCATCCTCTTAATAGGCTATAATCGGTCGACCCGAACTTTATTGAATATGAAACAATTACTTTTTGACAGGCGACGATTGCCACAACATATCTAGTGTTCAGCGCGGCACATCACTTACCATTATACTTTTCCATGGCGTCTTTCTCATCAAGCTGGCACTGCTCAATTTTCACGAGGTGTGAAACATGCGGCCGGCTGATGTCTTACGACCACTGTTCGACTTCCGGGTTATCCTTTTTATTAATGGCGGCTTTGTTCGAAGTTCCGATATCCGGGCTCCGTACCTAGTGTTTTGTTTGAGGATTGGGAATGTCGGGGGTTCCCGGTCCTGTAGGTCATTTTATATATTGAATGAAAAGACTAAATTCCACGACGAGAATGCGTTACGCAGGAAAAAGGTGACCGTTTTGGTGGCGCTTGATGCTAACGGGACAATATGGCCATATTTTTATGGTTGGGCTTGGAGAAGAAGGGTAGCCATGTTGAACACCTGCTGTACACAATGCAAAACTTTACACATAGAACAAAATGTATGTATATGTGCTAACAACATACACGTTGCCAAATTGAATATCTTTACAGGTAAAGAAGTTATTAAATTTTGTTATCCTATCATTTATTAATGATTACCCTGTACTCAACGAATATAACGAATTTGAATCCAATTTGAAAACTACTCAACGAAAATAATATCATTAAATTACGTTACCATGTTGAAGGTACTGTTAAGCCAGATATCAGTTTTTTATATACCTTTTGTTATCTATCTGAATTTTCGTTAGTATTCCGACACGGAATGTTTGTTTCTACAGTCACAGAAAAAACAGACTGACAAAGGTTAAAACATATATTAGCATAAAATCGCTAGCTCTGTTTAAAGTGTTTGACCTGACATGAATGTAGAAACTTGAAATAAACAGATAAACTACTCCACTTAGTACCTAGAAGTGTAAGTAAATTTGCTGATTTGTATTTATTTTCCCCGCAAAGGATAACATCAATTTGTAAGCACACAGAAATGATTAAACTTACAGAATACTGCCAAGTATAATAGGCTTATATAAGATCGCCTAGTGAATGAGTAAGTACGGCATTCTTTATGATACCATAGTTACTGTTAAAGGTCTCCTTGTTGGAACGAGTACATGTAAGTACATTTTGATACCTATATATGGCACTTTACGTGATCCCCTAGACGGAAGGAAATAGTAAACAATGATACTTATGTATGGCACTTTATGTTATCTCCTGGATACTGTACCAGATCCCCTAGAGGTAAATAGAAACTACAATGTCGTATTAACGTTTAGTGATTTGTTTGATCATATGGATATTGTACAGCTTCTCCTTGACGAAAGAATAAGTACACCCTGAATGTTATATGAGGCGCATTAAGTGATCCACAGCTTACTGTACAAGATCCAAGGACACTTTATCTGCTTATGTGTGGATCTTTACGTGATATTCTAGGTATTGAACAAATTCGCTACAAGAAAAGACTGGTTAATGTACGGTGACACTTACGTATGGCATTTAAGTTGATCTCCCCTATGGTTACTGTTCAAGATCCCCTAGTTGGAAAGAGTAAGAATACTGTACTAGTTATCTGTGGCACTTTATGTGACCCCCTGGATACTGAACAAGATCCGCTATAAGGAAAGAGTATGTATACAGTGAAACTATGAAAGCCACTTTACTTGCTCCCTGAATACTGTACAAGATAGTTCTCTTGACTGAAAGGCTATGCACCATGTACAATTCACTGTGATATGTGATCGTGCCTAAATATCCTACACGATCCTCTAGATGGAAGGATTTTTTCATACTTTTATACGGCATTTTGTCTGATCTCCTGGTTGTTGTACAAGATCCCCTAGATGTATCGTATACTTGTGTGTGACAGTTAATGATATACCCTGGATACTTTGCAATATAGTCTTGACTATATCAGTAAGTATCCTGGTACTAATGTATGGCACTTTACTATATCCTCTAATTACTGTTCAAGACCTCCTGGTAAGAAACAGTAAGAAGACTTTGATGCTTACATATGACACGTTCCTTGACCCCCTAGACTTTTGTACTCTTGCAAACTGATAAAAGAATTTCATGCCTTAAATAACTATTTTTGCCATGGCAATCAAAAGGAAAACTTATATAAACTAGAACTGTCACAAGAGTGACGAATTATACCCCCACAATACAGCTTTGTCACAGAAGTATGGCAACCATAAGAAAGGAATGGCCACAAGGACATAGAGTTGAGTTATTATACAATAACTTGTGTAAATGTATTGTTTTAATAGCATACAAAATGTGTAAGGTTAGAAATTATCAATTATTGTTCAATTTAATAGGTTTATTTCAAACATGTTTAAAGACAAAAACAAATAAAAAGCAATAGGGGTCATGCCAAATATGAAGACTGTGGGTCAAAGGAATCTTAAGTTATTGGGCGGACAAGTTTTTTGAAGTCCAGGCCCCTGTGACCTTGACCTTTGACCTGGTGACCTCAAAATCAATAGGGGTCATCTACTAATCATGACTAACCTCCATGCCAAATATGAAGACTGTGGGTCAAAGGAATCTTAAGTTATTGGGCGGACAAGCTTTTTGAAGTCCAGGCCCCTGTGACCTTGACCTTTGACCTGGTGACCTCAAAATCAATAGGGGTCATCTACTAATCATGACTAACCTCCATGCCAAATATGAAGACTGTGGGTCAAAGGAATCTTAAGTTATTGGGCGGACAAGCTTTTTGAAGTCCAGGCCCCTGTGACCTTGACCTTTGACCTGGTGACCTCAAAATCAATAGGGGTCATCTACTAATCATGACTAACCTCCATGCCAAATATGAAGACTGTGGGTCAAAGGTTTCTTAAGTTATTGGGCAGACAAACTTTTTGAAGTCAAAGTCCCTGTGACCTTGACCTTTGACCCAGTGACCTCAAAATCAATAGGGGTCATCTACTAATCATGACTAACCTCCATGCCAAATATGAAGACTGTGGGTCAAAGGAATCTTAAGTTATTGGGCGGACAAGCTTTTTGAAGTCAAGGCCTCTGTGACCTTGACCTTTGACCTGGTGACCTCAAAATCAATAGGGGTCATCTACTAATCATGACTAACCTCCATGCCAAATATGAAGACTGTGGGTCAAAGTAATCTTAAGTTATTGGGCGGACAAGCTTTTTAAAGTCCAGGCCCCTGTGACCTTGACCTTTGACCCGGTGACCTCAAAATCAATAGGGGTCATCTACTAATCATGACTAACCTCCATGTCAAATATGAAGACTGTGGGTCAAAGGTTTCTTAAGTTATTGGGCGGACAAACTTTTTGAAGTCAAAGTCCCTGTGACCTTGACCTTTGACCCAGTGACCTCAAAATCAAAAGGGGTCATCTACTAATCATGACTAACCTCCATGCCTAATATGAAGACTGTGGGTCAAAGGAATCTTAAGTTATTGGGCAGACAAGATTTTTATAGTCAAGGCCCCTGTGACCTTGACCTTTGACCTGGTGACCTCAAAATCAATAGGGGTCATCTACTAATCATGACTAACCTCCATGCCAAATTTGGAGAGTGTGGGTCAAAGGAATCTTAAGTTATTGGGCGGACAAGAAAAAACCGACGGACAGCCGGACGGCCGGACGGACAAGCTGATTCCAGTATACCCCCCTTACAACTTTGTTGTGCGGGGGTATAATAAATATCATCCGTTCAAGTATATAATCCTGTCAAGATCCGCTAGACCTGCTATAAGTCCGATTTGTGATCACGTTCTTAGCGATAATTACTGGGATTAACAGACATGTAACGATAGCTAGAACTGTAACCTACAGTTTCCTTTTAACACTGGGAGGTAAATTGTAACAAATGCGTGGGAATATGGTCAAAAATATACAAGCTTAATTGCATGGGGCATGTAACACACACCTTCATTTCACAGCAACACTATAATTATAATAAACAAGAGGGCCATTATGGCCCTTTATCGCTCACCCGAGTACAACTGCTTTTAACAAAGTTGCTAGAAATCATCGAAACAACCTTTCTGACAAATTTCCAGAATATTTGGGCTGAAAATGTTACCTCTAGAGTCTTAACAAGATGTTTCCATATTTGGGCTCTGTGACCTAGTTTTTGACCCAAGATGACCCATATTTGAACTTGAGCTAGAAATCATAGAAACAACCTTTCTGACAAATTTCCAGGATATTTGGGCTGAAAATGTTACCTCTAGAGTATTAACAAGGCTTTTCAATATTTGGGCTGTGTGACCTAGTTTCTGACCCCAGATGACCCATATTGAAACTTGAGCTAGAAATCATCAAAACAACCTTTCTGACAAATTTCCAGGATATTTGGGCTGAAAATGTAACCTCTAGAGTGTTAACAAGGTTTTTCCACATTTGGGCTCTGTGACCTAGTTTTTGACCCCAGATGACCCATATTCGAACTTGAGCTAGAAAATATCAAAACAACCTTTCCGACAAATTTCCAGGATATTTGGGCTGAAAATGTTACCTCTAGAGTGTTAACAAGGTTTTTCCATATTTGAGTCTGTGACCTAGTTTTTGACCCCAGATGACCCATATTCAAACTTGAGCTAGAAATCATTGAAACAACCTTTCTGACAAATTTCCAGGATATTTGGGCTGAAAATGTAACATCTAGAGTGTTAACAAGGTTTTTCCATATTTGGGCTCTGTGACCTAGTTTTTGATCCCAGATGATCCATATTCGAACTTGGGCTAGAAATCATCAAAACAACCTTACTGACAAATTTCCAGGATATTTGGGCTGAAAATGTTACCTCTAGAGTGTTAACAAGGTTTTTCCATATTCAGGCTGTGTGACCTAGTTTTTGACCCCAGATGATCCATATTCGAACTTGAGCTAGAAATAATCTTAACAAACTTTCTGACAAATTTCCAGGATATTTGGGCTGAAAATGTTACCTCTAGAGTGTTAACAAGGTTTTTCCATATTTGGGCTGTGTGACCTAGTTTTTGACCCCAGGTGACCCATATTAAAACTTGAGCTAGAAATCAACCAAACAACCTTTCTGACAAATTGCCAGGATATTTGGACTGAAACAGTAGCCTCTAGAGCCTTAACAAGATTTTTCTATTTTTGGGTCATGTGGCCTAGTTTTTCATCCGAGATGACCCATATTCGAACTCGTCCGAGTAAATACTGGGACAAACATCCTGACCAAATTTCGTGACAATTGAGGCAAAAATGTGACCACTAGAGTGTTAACGAACTAAGTGCGGACGGACGACGGACGACGGACATTCATCGATCCTAATAGCTCACCATGAGCCAGCTCAGGTGAGCTAAAAACTTGAAAAGCACTTTGCTTATTAGTTAACCGGTAATAGATGCAGCATACTATTACAGCGACTGTTTTATTAATATTTGTAACCATATGAATCTCTTGTAAACAAAGGTCAAGGAAGTTACTATGTGATCTGTAGCAGTCATCCTTAAGTCAAGGGAAGTTGTGTCACCTTTTGATCGTGTTGACCTCAAAATTGAGACGATGCAAATCCAAACAGAATACAGTGATAGGTTAGTTCAAGGTGTTGATGGATTCATTATTTACGATAACAAAAGAGGCAATGACATGTTTAACCACATCCTTTGTAGGTCCGAACAAAGGAAGTTCCGTCGAAGTTCCGAGCAACGGAAATTCCGTTAGGAATTGGAAGTTTTTATAATTGTAAATACATCTTTTGTAGGAATACTTGGTACCGTTATGATTGCAAGAAATTCAAAGACCGCTTTATTTGTTAAATTGCCTCATAAATCACATACTATCAAACAGTGCCATCAAAGACGAGACTTGGAAAAAATCTCTTCCAAAAGACGATACAAGGTTCTGTTATTTTACAATGAATTACTTATTTCAAATATATCTGCCAATATCTAAGGTGCGCTGTGATGTTGAATGTCCTCATTACAGCATTAGAGCTAAAAGTTCCAAATGGAAATCATATTCTGGTTTTAAGGTATGGACCTCTGATTTTGGCTCGACTTTTGGCTTTGCATAACATTCCTTCATTTGGACTGCAAGAAGTCTAACAGATCTTTGTTTCGTTTTCGTGATCAGTGGAACCTCAGAGGCACTGCCATTGTAATTAATAATATTATAATGTTTCTAACTTCTTGTATGGCTATATCATGTGTCGAGTGTCTTGTTCCTGTACCAGATGGCGTTTTTTCATTTAGATCAAAATTGTCCCAACAGAAGTGCAACACTGAATTGTTATCCACTAATATTTTCACTGGAAGGACCGACTCTGAGACGGTCACTGAATTGCACAGAGCAGTTTCAAGCTCTATCGTCTTAGAATATGACTGCCCATGACCATATCGATTACGAATAGTGATTAGTTCAGCACTTCCAATTAAATGTCTTACAGTCATTCGTAATACCATGTGTTTAGACAGCACCATTCCTCATTTGTCGCAGCAAAACATATGTCTACAGCTATTAAAGTGCATGTCTGTCAGCTTTACATGAAACTACTTATGACGATCTCAATTTGCCATAATATTAAGATTATTATCTAGATAATATTCATAATGAATGTTTTCAAAATATCTGGTGGCTTACATTCATCAGATAGAAGCCATGAAGTTGGTGGTGGCCAAGGTATAGTAGGAGCATGTAACCTGGCATTAAAAATGTGTCGTCTAAGGATAAGGGCCGACTCTCGAAGGCGCTTTTCATCTGAGGCTGCAAATTCAAATGCTGCTTCTATAGCCTGACCTTCAATCTCTGATGCATCAGCCCGTTCACTTTTGAAATTTGTCTGCCAGAATTTGATTCTACCATGAAAATAAGTAGTAAAATTGTTTTCAGCTTGTATCTTTTATAGTTTTCATTATAAGCATACGGATAATTGTAGGAAATTCAGATATATTTCGCAAAGCATTGTCACTTTATCAACATTTTGACCAAACACTATATAATCATTAACATATCTACTTCAGCATTCATTGTACTGTAATGCCTCATTGTGTGCTTTCAACATTTTTGCAGACTCTGAGTTTTCACGCAACACATTTCTAGACTGATTCCTAGTGTAATTTCTTCTACAGTGGTGATGATAATGTGCTTCCCGTGCCACTTAATCTTTATTTTTTGAAAGCAACAGCGTAATACATTAGTTCCAATTATAGCAGCCAGGATTAAATCTTCATCACACTTTGTTACACACTTTGAAAAAGTCTTCTTTGTACCTTTGACTCTTATAATATTCTTGTCACAGAATAATTACTTGTCTGCTTGGAATAAGATTTTACCTGTATCACCGACTGAACAGCTTTTCTTAGGTGCGCTAGGCAAATAAGATGAATCAAAAGGTTGATAACGTTTTCTTGAAAATATTAGTGAACAAACGGTAACATCGTGTGTGTGTGTGTGTGTGTGTTCCATGTACTTCAAATTCTGTAACTTAAAACTGTCAGTGGCAGTATCCTTAATCTTTTTGAATGTATTTTGATTAAGAAACGTAACTTTGTTCTCATTGGTGCTATCAAAATGAACTATGCATAGTTTACCACTGCTGTCTTTGGTGTGCTTACATTTATTTTGGCTTTTTCAGAGACACTGGCTGCTCCATTATCACCTAAAAGAATCATAAGATATGCTATTACATGACTTCTTATATAAAATATGACATTTAATTCATATTGGAAAAAAGAGCATGTATTATATTGATATTGATACATGTATATGTATTCATTTTCTAAGTGAGATCAGTTTCTTTCCATCTAAATTGGTTTCGAAGCAATAATTGAGAAACAGTTGATCTTTCTTAAAGACATGCAACGCATATGAATTTTCCGAACTCTAGGTATGTCCGACCACTATTACACTTAACTGAGTTCATCTTGTTTTACAGGTGTTATTGCTTATAATTTTTATAACAATAAATGGTTTTAACTATTATATAATCAAATATAAATAAAGCACTCACCTGTTTAGATTTGGCACCAAATGAACTCACAAACAGCTAGATGACCTTGCTGTCTGCTAAACTGCATATGGCTATGACATTAAAAAGGGGGACAACTGTAAAATATTTTGGTTGGGTATATTTCTTTTGTAAAAGTCACTGACATTATATGTTAAAAACCATTTCATAACAGTGTTGCTGTTAATGTGTTTTTAAACTAAATAACCAAATAAACTCATACTGAACTTCTACATAAAGAAAATAGTGTTGTATATTTGTGAGAAAAAAAGGTGTTACACACAAACGGACCAAACAAACCCCAAATGGCAGAAAACTGGAATATGCTTCAGAGACAATGGTCTTTCAGAAAAACATAGTGTAGAAAATTCCCTATGGGGGAGCGGGGGCTATTGTTTGTGGTCCACGGTCTAGTACACTTTGGTATAGATCAAAAGAAATGCATGTATAAATTTCAAGTTTTGTGTAGTTTTGTAGGGACTTTATTGCATTTTCATTGGAACAGTATTTAGATGGATAAAATAAGGACATTCAAGATGTTTGAAATTTAAATTCCACCCCTAAGTGTAAATAAACAATAATAACAAATGTATAATCAAAAATACTAACGTGTACAAGTACGTTCTTCGCCAATTGTTTAAAGGGGTAACTGGACTTAGTCTATATAAACAACAATATGGCGCTGGGGCAGGTTTTTCAATAACTTCAAACATGTTTGAGATCAGAGACCCTTTTTTGAAAAATTGAGAAAATTACAGAACTTTGTTACAAATGTAAACTGTGCCATTTCATAACAGTTCATCCAAAAATCTTAATTTCATATCACTTTTAGTCACTTTGAGAAAAAAAATCATCATGTCAAGCAAATGATCTCAGATTTGAATTTCATGGGAGGTGGCTAATTGCTGATTAACTCTGTGTTTGTAGGTGTGGTTAATTTGCTGATTTACTCTGTGTTTGTAAACAAAGCCACGTGGTTATGTTTATACACTTGAGAGTATACGTTAGTAAGGATAAGTTGATACTAATTACAACGAAACCATTAATCCCTGTAGGTAGAGCAATGCACATCGATTATCATTAAGTTATCAACATACTACAAACACAATATAGCAGATGATTACATCTATTTATTATTAATACCTCTTTAGTGCAGTGTGTTGAGTGTCGGACTGTCATGTATACTGGTAAGGGTGCGAGTCCTGTGCATAACAATACTTTTTTTAAATCATGTATTAATCAAATAGAGGATAATTGTTGGTTTCGGTGTAATATCACGTTATAATTTCACCGAGTGAGCACCAAAAGTTAAATTAACAACTTTTGGTGTTCATGAGTGAAGTCATCGTGATATTACACCGAAACCAACAGTTTTTCTGTTTATTTTATGTCTAAAACTCTACTTGTCTTGGGTTTATTTCGATAAACTGTCGAAAATAGCCTGAAACGTCATCAGAAAGCATCGCAAAGATGACGTCATTTTAACGACGTCATCATCATCTACTTTCCGGCATTCAATACGCTCGGTATACTTTTTGACGTTAATTCGGGTAACAGATTTTGATAATTTTCACTGAGTGGACAGTGAGTTTATCAGGATTTGTATCATGGCTACTGCATATTTGTATAGGAAAACACTGTACTGTATTTGTGATAATTTGCATTGTGTATGGGGGCGGAGCTTAGACCGTGCTCTATCTGAAATAGAGAACATGATCTATCTGCAATAGAGAACACTTTTCAGATTTTTTTCAAAAACAAAAAAACAAGCAACAATTGCCAAAGAAGAAAGATGTAGCTCTGTAAAATTGACATAAACTCAAATGTTTAAGAGGAATGGAAGGGTGGACATATATATACACGAACTCGAAACACGAGTCTCCCGAGCAGTTTATATCATCATGCAGTTTTCATTTGTGAAAGCATGATGTCGTCGGCATCTAAAGGAACTTGTGAAAGAATGATATCGTCTAAATCTTCTAATTGACTGAATTCAAGTTCATTAGCCATCTGTAACAAAACATTATCCTGCAATTCTAAAATATCCATAATGCAGAGTTCATCTATCTTTCTTAGCGTTCTTTTTTTAAGGGAACTGACAAAGACAATATTAACGTGATCCCACCCATTTTGTTACGTCACACGATGTTTCGGGGCCTGCGAGCTGTCAATCAAAATGTACATGATGGTGTACGTGCCATTATCAACGTGCCATAATACAAATCAGATAGAGTGACTGTTTGCTCAAATAATTACGTCATTTCTCGGGGGCTACGCCCCTCGAAATAACATAATTATTCTCGCAAACAGTACTCTATCTAATACATAATTCACCGTTATATTTCGATAAACCACCCATAAACAGAATAATAATTACATATTCCTCTGAACATGTCAAGAATAACAAGAAGTTGTATCTCATCAGCAGTTTATATGTTGTCTTTAGTTTCGCTAACATGCACTTGCGAACATGCAATTTCTGAAACCATCACTAAGATATCGAGCAGAAATGAATGAAATGCTTATATACACTTCTAAAATGTACGAAAATCGCGAACATACATTATGCATGATTTTGTCATGTACTACTATCTTGAACATGTCTCAAATTGCAAACAAATGCCTTCATAATGCTTGATCATATTTAACACTGACCATAATTGTTCGTTATACAAGTAACATATGCCATATAAAAATGCTTCACTTCGCGGGATTCGAACTAGCCGAATATCGGAAATCCAACCTAACATTAGTTTATGCTAACCGCTGAGCTATTTCTTCCTCTGTATGGAGCTTGAGATTTAATTTATCTATAACATTGTTGAAGATGGTTGCTTTCCCTGTTTTCAATAATAACAGTGTCGATAATATGTAAATAAAACATGACGTAACTATCAAGTTATCCAAACCGACTTATAATGGCATGCATTAATTTACAGAACAAAAACAAACCTTGATGAAAGTTTATATCCATAAAATGAGAATATCCTTCATTAAAATGATTCATTCAATACCTATATAATTAAGTTAAAAGTCAGCAGATAACATAAAAGTCAGATTCAAGTTGCCATATGTTTTTCGAGTAGTCCCTTGCAGTTTAATATGATTGTAATTCCCAAGTTTGTCTGTACTTTTCTTTTCACCTCAAAAGCCCCTTCTGTTTTGTCGGTTTGAACATGTCGCTATTTATGTATCTAATTTAATTGTAGATATGTGTATTTTACCTGAAAAAAATCAAACAGTCTATAGCATACTTCAGTATTTTCTACAATCATGTTTTGTTGTATGATACTATTTCCTAGTTTAGGTAGTCTTTCATTTCTAAGTCAAGCCCCTGGGTATGCAGATACATAAAAAGGTTTAATTATGTGATTTAGATGAAGAATCATCCTACTGAACCACTGCAAGGATCGCACCTGCAGAGTCAGTTAATATTATCCTGGCTCATTATATAACGACTCATTTTTATCATCATTATTCAAGAATGATGCTTTTAGATTGATTTTACTATTGATTTTAGTAATTTCTCAATTAATGTTATCCTTGATAATCTACAATTTATTTCATCCATGTTATCATCACGTTGAATTTTCAAATCCACGTCAAAAACATCACAACTAACAGCAATACCTCCTTTTACTCTCTTTTCATATAAACAATACATGAATTTTTCATATGCACATTGTCCGCAATGCTTTAAATATAAACATTTTTCTTCATCACATTGTATCTTGATTTGAAATGGTGTGATATTTCCCTCCTTTTTATGGCACATGTATCAGTTTCATGTCTAGAATTTGTGTCCTTCAGAAATACACAAACCAGACCTTCATGCTGATGGCATCTAATTACCAATAAATTTTACATATTCATTTTACTACTACATGTATGTATAATCAGGCCTTGTGCAAAACTTTACTATGTGAGCAAGGTGTGACATGTAGTAATTATCTTTAAATTTTCTAAAAAGGGAGAATAATAATTAAAATCAGGGATAAAAAGCAAGTGAGAAGAAATTATTCAGGGGGTGGATAAATTTTGCTATGATTACAAATTGCTCATAGATATAAAATCCCTAGTCAGCTCAAAAGGTAAAATCGTCTGCTTGCTTCGTGCTATTTTTAGTAACGTAGTTTAGACTTATCAAGTTACAGCTGCACCTAGTTGCCCAATATTTTATTATAAAGGCCAATCTACACAGTAAACCTTGCTTTATAAAGGCCAATCTACACAGTAAACCTTGCTTTATAATTTTTGATTTTTAAAGCAAAGTTTACTGTTTAGATTGGTCGAATGTACGATTTTCCTGAAATTTATACTCCATTTTTTGGGATATAGAAAGCCCTATCCTGTAAACGTTGCTGTACCAACCCCACACAGAGATTTTATTTATTACCCAGGTGACAGCGCCCTAATTATATTAAACCTCCAGTGCAGTGAGAGAGATTATAATATGGCATA
The DNA here is from genome assembly GCA_022818135.1 of Saxidomus purpurata. Taxonomy (NCBI): domain Eukaryota; kingdom Metazoa; phylum Mollusca; class Bivalvia; order Venerida; family Veneridae; genus Saxidomus; species Saxidomus purpurata. The sequence continues at coordinate 38,785,266 of JAFMSR010000012.1, read as the reverse complement.
TATAGATAAAATGGTTTGAAATTGAATAAAACAATGCAGAAAAAATCATTACTTGTTTTAAAATTGACTTTAAAATTAGTAAGATATTTAAATTATTTTGTAAATAAAAAATAGTACATGATATAAAAAATGTATCGTTCTTGGCTGTCAAGGATCGCACACATTGTCTTTCTATAAATAATATCCCTACTAGCAACATTAGTTTTACAAAACAAACATATATTATGAAGATTTTAAAGTTTCAACTGTGCGGAATCCTTTTTTGAAATAAGTTGCATAAACTATGATTTACTGTGTATACGGTCATGATTTACATCCCTCAAAAATGTACTTCTTAGGTTTATAGTGTATAAAAGGTTTATTGTGTATACCGGCCTTGATATTTATGACGTTTTACCCATTTTCGGAAAATACGGTTTGTCATGTTTCCAAAAATCAGGCTAATTCAATTGATTTTAAATGCGTTTATGATAACCTGACTTTAAGGTGAGTTTCAATAAATATTATATCTTAAGCAATGTTTTCTTAACTATAATTTAAAACTGCTTAAACTGGTCGATGATAACAAATTCGATACAGATCATATGAAATTAGATATCACACAATAAACAGTTTATGTAGATCTCAAAATTTTAACATCTTGGAAGACAATTAAAACTGACAAACATTTTTGCTTCAGGAAGTGTGGTAAAACAAACAACTATGCACTGCGAAGAAAATGAATCAAAACCGGAGTCCATACGCAAGTTCCTGGTGCAACAGGTAGATGAACAGTCGCCGTTGTGTGGTGTGACAGTGAAAATGGGACATTGGGTATGTTATATCACTCCTCACTATTACAATGTATATGTTTAATTATTCTATATCTATTTTATTTATCCAATCGTGAACGTTTATTTGCAACACATGACCGTACAATATATTACCACACTGGACGCACGTGCGTACAAAAATTCTTTATATTTTCTATATTTCGAAATGTTAAACATACGACAAGGCTGAAACGAGTGAAAATGATCCGAATGAAAATCGGCATCCTCGGTAACCCAGGCTATTCAATATCAAATTAAAAACCCCGGAAAAATAAAAAAAAAAAAACCCCAAAAAAAAAAAAAAAAAAAAAAAAAAAAAAATTTTTTTTTTTTTTTTTTTTTTTTTTAAAAAAAAAAAAAAAAAAAAAAAAAAACCCCCCCAAAAAAAAAAAAAAAAAAAAAAAAAAAAAAAACCCCCCCCTCCCTCAAAAAAAAAAAAAAAAAAAAAAATATAATATTCCCCCCCCCCACCAAAAAAAAAAAAAAAAACAACCAAAAAAAAAAAAAAAAAAAAAAAAAAAAAACCACCCCCCCCCCCCCCCCCCCCCCCCCCCCCCCCCCCCCCGTGAAGTTTTTGAGAGCGATTTCTTATGTACAGAGTTTGTTTAAGCGTTTTTTTTTTCCCCTTTTTTTTGCGTCTTGAAATCAGGATTATTTGTCGTTTGCTTGTAAACACAAAAACGAGGAAAAGGCAGAAATACAATATTCAGTGAATCATTTTTAATTTAAACTAAAATATCTTAATCTTAATCTATGAGCTGTACAAGTATTTGAATGTATCATTTCATCTTAATCCCGCAATAGTTGTTCCCTTAATCATATTTATTTGTCACCTAATTAAAAATATTGAACTAATACTATATAGACTTTAACTATAATTTTAACTTTAGTGGCAGTATTGCTATTTACTGTCATCATACCTCTTTTGCTTTCGTTCTAATTTCCATAGAACGACTGCACACATTTAGACAAGCAACTGATGCTACCAGACATGTGTATTTATTTTGGTTCTTTAAGAGACTTTTGTGACAATAATTCTCCATGTTCTCAAAATAAAAGAAACAGTATATTGTTGCCATTTTCTCCGTAAGTCCGTCCGTCAAACAGCTGTGTTCGTAACATTAATCAATTAGAATTTAATGGATTGTGTTGAAACTATATACATTTATAGGCTATTGACTAACAGTTCAGTGACAAATACCCGTTTCTGGAGCATAACTTGAAAACTGTAAAAAGGATGCGTAATTGTAGAGGTCATTGACAGCGTTAGCAATTAACAAAGACTATTACTCTTTCTTTCCCCACTTTTGAATTCAGAACTCCCTTTATCATAAGAAATTATGCTTGTCTGAAACATAATTGTAAAACCATGAAACATAGCTACATAACATTTCACATAGAAAAGAGAAAAGACAGTATCCAAAAACAAAAATTCTACTTTACCACAGATTTGAAATGTTCTTTAAAGGGACACACCCTATAACTGAGTCAAACTAAATAACGTCCTAAACATAAATAATAGAATCTTTGAAAGTATTATTACTCAACCTGAAAGTTTCAGCTATTTCAGAGTTGTTGTTGTATAATTAATGAGTGGATGCGATTTATTATAGAAAGCCTTTATATTGATTAATTGTGGTAAAAGGAGGCATTTTTTGCCATAGGTTCTTCTTTGAAATTGTATTTATTTATCATTTCACGATCATTGAACATATAATCCATGTTTCGAGAATATAATTTGCTAGATGTAAGGAGTGCCCCTTTAAAATGATGAAATTATGCTCTTCCAGATTTTTTTATAAACTCTTTTAGGAATTAATTTTAAATTACATACATGAGCGCATTTAGGTAAACTTATAAATCTAAGAACTGTAAATCAAGGTTTGATGATTTCCTTTGTTTTGTGATATTATATTTCTTCGAAACATTACTCAAGAATAATTTATATTTTACACATCCATTTGATAGACGGCATTCAAAAGAGGTGATGTTCTCATTGTATTATCTCTCCGGATCACATGAAAGAAAGCTTGTTGGGAACATAGTTCGAAATGCTGCGAGGAAAATCCATTGACGTTACCGATACTCTTGTTCACACATACAACTGAATTAGTCGACTTTGTAATGTTACATTATCTAGAATATGGTGTATTAAAAAGTGAGGAACATTTTATTCATAAACTAGATTTAGAATTTATCCTAACACGCCTGTTTGTTTTTAGGAAAAGAAGTTCCATCACTGCGTATTGGCTGCGTGTCCATTCTTTGACCATGCTCTTAGTGACAATTTCTTGGAAAAACAGACAGGTAATAGTCCCGTCTATGCAAAGACTTGATGCCTTATGAAATATTTATCAAGAGTTGATATGATCATCAACGCGAATAATGATACTGTATAAACACATCCAGTATGACCAAGCGGGTGTTGTATTTACATGTCAATATGTTTGCGAATAAATTGCCCTATTAGCCAAAACATCAGAGTGGTGATTTGATATTCTTTGACGCCAGTGTCACATTAATCTTGTCATAATATATTGTTGGCTGCTATTTTACTCAGCTACTTTATAAAATCAATATCTATACCTTTTAATTGTACAAAACAAAACGAAATGAAAGTCTAAAGAAAACTCGAAAACAATTAGACATTTCTATAATATATGGATTATGATTATATTTTCATTTCAGGAACGATCGAACTTGGGAATGGTACACCTCTCACCATGGAAATGGCCATAATGTTTCTGTATGGTAAGAAACCAACGCTTACATTAGAAAATATCGATAGTATGATTGACTTAGCAGAGTTTCTACTTCTTCCAAATTTAAAGTCTGTATGTATTGATTGGATAAATACTGTCGATATCACGGAAGAAAACTGCATGCATTTGCTTCAGCTCTCCAGTATCTACGACTTTGAAATTACAAATTGTATTGAATATCTTATGAGTCATATGCCGGAAATGTTACATCACTCACAGATGGTTAACCTGTCCAGAGATTCTGTTCAATACCTTTTCTCAGAGAAGACACTTTCGTACGTGCCTATGGATGATAAGGTAACTTTTCTAGTACGATGGATAAACAGTCAACCTGCCAGAAGGAAACAATATCTCAAAGAAATATTTGAAATGGTTGATTTTAGTGAAATCAGTACGATAATTTTGGATGAACTTAAAGCCAACTCGAACGTTTGCGAGGTAATTGATTTGGAAAATATAGTTTCCAATGTGGAAAACGATATCGGTCATCCACACAAGGTTTTGATAATGAAAGGTGAAGGCTATAGTGCATTCTGGTGCTTTGATTTAGAGAGAGAGAAATGGTACTCTCTGAATTCAGAATCGTACAGGACGGACATGAGACCTACCTATTTCAGTGCAATTTCAGGTGCGAGTGATTTCAATTCAGAGATATACTTAATGCAAAGGAATTTTAAACATGCGCGGTCGCCAAAAGTTCACATTCTAAATTTAGAAGAAGATGTTTGTAAAACATACGAATTTCGCTATGCAGAAAATTGTCATAATCCGGAGAATATTCATGGTTATTGTATCATCGGAGATGTTTGTATTGCATATGTGAACGAACGAGAAAAAATATACATCCATGCAAAAAAACCTGCTGCGTCCGGAGGCCTTCTGCGATGTCTTTCGAACGAGGAGCTGCTGGAACAGGAAATAGAGGAAGATGCCACCACCATGACAAGTAGATACATAAACACGGCTACATTATATATTGGATATTTAAAAGACGAAAGTATAACATTATCACCACTATTGGCTTTTAAAGACGAATATATAGTACAATTCTGCATCAATAAGATGTTATCTGTAGCAGTAATATTTGGTTCAAGGCAAGTGGTGTCACTTTTTGACTTTGTTCACTACAAAATAGAAACGATGCACTTGCAAACAGAATACACGGACAGGTTAGTTCAAACTGATGATGGATTTATCATTTACAATGACAAAAGATGCATAGGTTTAACCAGGATATCAATTGAACCGTCGCTCTCAACGAATTTCCAAATGAAGAACATCCCGTTAGAAATCGAAGACCTTTATGAAAATAAATATATGTTTTGTGGGAATTTTTGGTACCATTACTACAGAAAGAAATGCGAGAACCATTTTATTTTTGAAAGCGCCTCACATACTGACATGATGTCCAAATGTTCCATTGAAAATGTGAGTTGGAAAAACTTGCCCCTTCCAAAAGAAGACACGAAATGCTACATTTCAACAATAGAAAATTTATTTCAAATCCATCTCCCCAAAAGCAAGTTATGCTGCGATATCGAATGTCCACATTGCAAACTTAGACCTAAAAGCTCAGAACGGAACACATTTGAAGCAGACTACGATATGGATGACAATTACTTTGACGGTTCTTCAGATGATGAATATTATGGATCAAGGTACTACGATGACTCTGAAGACAATAATAACTATGAAGACTACGATGACTATGGATCTTATTTTTACTAATTTAAATCGTCAAAATAATGTTAGGGTATGGATCAGTGACAGAAAGTTTGCGTGTATTTGTATTAAATAGAATTATTAACTCGCATCGATATTTAATGCTGTTTGAAAGTTAGACTTTCAGTGTCAGACTTTCCTTACTATTAAGGATATTAAATAGCTTTATTGCAACGTGTTGAGTTGATCTGTATGCGATTCAATGTGCAGCTTTAACATTGATTGGCACAACAAGTGTTTCCGACGATTGCTGTTTAGGGAAAATTATAAGTTGGAAGAGGAACATTTCTAAAAGATAGGTACATGTTTTGAAGTAATAGTCAATTAATAAATACATAAATCTTGCTTATATTTCACTTTAATTTTGGAAAGAAAATTAAATAACGTCCCGAAAAAAAAATCTTTAAAATGGCACATTTTTGTGTCGCCCTTTCGGAAGAAAAGGCGATACATAGGGGTCGCTTTGTCCGTCCGTCCGTCACACAAACTTAACGTTGGCTATAACTGTGCCATTTCTTCAGATTTTTTCAACAAACTTTACAATTGAATTGCTAATGACAAAACAGTCATGATGCCGCAAAATTTTGTAAGTCAATGTCATATTTGACAGAGTTATGACCCTTTTTATACTTAGATTTTTACTATAACTTTGCCATTTTTTAAGATTTCTTTATCAAACTTTCAAATTGTATTGCTTATGTCAAAAGGGTAGGTCAAGGTCATATTTGACAGAGTTATTCCCCTTTTTGTACATAGATATTGTCACGAAAACTGAATGTTGTATAACTTTGCCATGTCTTAAGATTTCTTCGTCAAACTTTCAAATTGTATTGCTTAAGACATAAGCGTCATGATGCCGCCAGATGTTGGTCAAGGTCAGATTTGACAGAGTTATGCCCCTTTTTGTACATAGATTTTGTCCCGAAATTATTGGTTATTCTGACAAAGCGTAAGAGGGCGACTTAAGTGTTCTACTGAACACCCATCTAGTTGTAAAATGTGCTACTGCTTTATTTTTGCTTAAAAAGTATTTAGGTTATATAGAAGCACCGAGTCGTTTACTGTTGTGCCTGAGAAAGAACTTTACCACACTACTATCTACCCTAATAAACTGCCTCTTTTCTCTTATAAACAGAGGATAGTGGGACCCTCAATCAGTGAAAGTTATTTCAAGTCCCCGATCTTACTCACTAGGTCGACGAGACTCGGTGCAGACTCTCTTGTAAAATGCTTTACAACTTTAGTTCAGTTCGGAAGGGCAGTAAGAGTTCACACAAAAACATCTCTAGACAAAGGATAACATAAAACAGTTCCGATGTTTCTATTCAGAAGGATTTGTACTTTTATGCACTTGATTTAAAGCTAGTTGCTCTCTTGGACCCCTGATTAATGCATTCACTTATGAACGATAAGTGGAGTGCTCGAATCTAAGCACAATCTCTTCTTAAAATATTAATGCGTAAAATAATTTCCATCCGTTAGTAAAACTTTAAAGCAATAAAGCAATGTTATACAACAACAACAACAACAACAACATTTATTCGGCATTAAGCAAAATTACAAAGCTTTTAGCCTAACATAAGGTTGACAAATGACAAAACTTGAAAAGGGTGAAAAAAGATCACCTAATTCAAGGGAAAATGAAAGAAGGGTAATTTAGTACCAGCACTTGGAGTAATTAAACATATGACTTTAATATACGATTGAAGTTTGAATTATGGCATAATTATCGATTTGTGCCACTGTCAGTGAGCTTCCTAACTAAGCTAAGCTTTGCTTAGCGGCATCTATACGGCCTGTAAACTGTGGCTCCATATCGAGTAAGAGGGTCAGTTAAATTAATACTGTCTGTAACAAATGTAAGACTAACATTTAAAAATATGACAATTTTATTCCATCCAGTGATGATTAAACATTTCGAATATAATCTAAATGATATCAAATTCCATATAATGAAACTGTGCGAGCAATATTTTCCAAAGCACCAGTCAACAAAGTACCATGTATTCAATTAAGATTTCGCTGACATTTTCGTAATTATAAAGTAAATGTGCATGAACTGTTAAAAAACTTTCAACGCAATAAAAGCTTCTTTGTATTGTTTCCAGTTACGTATTTGTTTCAACCAACTCTTTTATCAAGAAGAATAACAGTTACGGAAGTTATGTCAATCCTTCTCGTGCCTATAATAACGGTTCTTAGCTATTGTCAACTTGTGTCAAAGTACATAACTACTAGTATCTTCCCTATCATTTGTAAAAGTATCAAGCCGTTGTTTTAAAGAATATTTATTAACTACATGCATGTTGCTACATTACTGGTACTGAATTCAATGTAAACAGCGTTTGCACATTAAAAAGTGGTAACACTGTTTCTGACGACAATCAACTAACGCTAAAATAAAAGCATTTAAAATATGATATGAAAATAACCACTGTATGCATAATTGCTTTATGTAATTTATAGTTTAAGCATGATATGACCAGTAGGTTTTATGTTTCGTATGTAATAAAGTTTGCACGTACAAATAGAGATTGCATGATCTTCAAATCGAATGTACAATAGAAAAACATACTTTAGCACTGTTGAGAATGTCCCTGATTTTTGCAACCGACCGGGATAAGTGACAAAACTTTATAGATAGGATAGGATCAATCGGTCATTTTGAAACTTGGTTGTTATAAAGTATAATTAAGGATTTACGGTAAATGTAATATTCGTATTTTCATACGACGATATCGCCCTTGAGTAAATAATTGGTATCATTGGAGATCTGTTATCACGTACATTTCGCTCGTGAACACCAAAAGAAGTTATTTTCACCTCTTGAGCTCATTCAGTGAAAGTATAATGTTATATTACACCGAAAGCAACCATTAGTCTCTATGTTCATAGTCTGCGCGATTTTTGGTATATGAAAGAAAGGGGTAGCTAGATTTCGTAGTAAAACTCCCTGTTGAGTTTTATCTTTATGCAGTAAGAAGAAGCCGACTGTCACAGGATGAGAAAAAATGAGCCCGTCGTTTACAAGGCAAATGATTGCCAATTTTTGGTCAAAGGCGAGCTTAATACGGATGCGCCGAAAAACACATAAGTAGTTTAAATTCTCCTTGTTTTCAGAAAGCTGGTTGATCGGTGTGAATCTTTAATAATAGAGTCGAGTTATTTTTAGTACTTTTTCTGATAAATCGTTGTCTGTATTTTCAAAGAATTAACGTTACTCAATCCCGTAATTACTGGTAGATGCACGAAATACAATTAGGTAATATTTCAATTATTCAGATATTATAAAGATATTTAAATGTTACCAGTTTATGTTTATCTTATTGTCACATAGATATTAGTTTATCTAATAACTATTTCTGACTGGCTATTAGTAAGGCGGAAATTTTTAAAAGGGTTTGTAAGGTTTTTTTTTTAATTTTAGATCCTCTAAAATTCTCTTTGTAGTTAAGTTTGAATTAAATATATATTAAACTTTTTTTGAGAAATAACTGTTTTCGTACCTCTGCCCCCATTTTCGTGTATGGCAAATATTTTCAATCTAGTAACAAAAAGTGATGTCAGATTTTTTTTCTCGTAAACTTTCAATCTTTTTGCATTAAAATATTCCTATTGTGCCTAAGTTTGTAACTGCATACAATGCAGTTGTTTTTTTCCAGTTTAATTCTAATTTTTGCAATATAAAAAAGTTAATTTTCGGAAGTGAAACGATAGAAAACCTCAGCAGTGAACCCCTCTTAAAATGAACTTTTACGAAATTAAATAATAGAAATATTGATAATTTTAAAATAGGGAAAAAATGAATTGAGTACTTTTCTCATTTCTCACAGGGCAGAGAGTGCGTGAGAAAATCATCTTTTGCGTTCAAAATGTCAATTAAAACGGGGAATTGTCAGTTGGTTGGAATGTAAATTGTAAGGGATTTGTGTAATTACATGTTTATAAGGCATATTGAACTTATACCTATATTGTGCGGCAATACCTGGCACTCATGAATTTTCGTCAAAATATTCGGCTACGTTCGGGTATGTTTTCGTTATTTCAGTTGATTATCGTATCGAACAAATACTTTTCATCGACTAAAGTTTACACCGCAGAGACAGTGGTGTATTGCTAAGATGCCTAATTTGTAAACAAGGTTTCATGGGTTCAAGTTCTTCACAATTTTTTTTTTAAAAATTTAACAGTTATTTATCACACGAGGATGGTTTGTTTAGTTAAATTTGTAACACTGTCCTATGCACCTGCACCGTCAAGGTCTTTCAAATAGTACTAAATGTATATCTTTAGAGCGTATTACACTTCGACAATTTCAGTTCTATTTATATGCATGAAGAGGAAGAAAGAATGGTCAAATTATCATCAAATATTAAAAACCCGTGCTGAACCAGAACAATAGTGAATACATTTAATTAATGCCACAAAATGAATGAAAAGAGTAAAGCAAAAATTCAAGTTAAATCTCGAGCCTGCATACGCTGTATTGACAGTCAAATGCCTAATCCACTAGGCCATTGCGAAACGCGATATCGTGTACAGTACGAAATTTATATTATTAATATCAATATAATCTATATTAATCGCTCGTCATATTTTAATCCGAAGATTACTGACCGCTTACGTAGAGTCATTGTACCTATGCTCGCTCAGGCACATGCTCGCCTAATTTTAGATGTTAGAGATATTACCAAAGAAAATACAACTGATCATGGATATGTGTTGTTGTTTCTTGATGCCACATATTATATTCTACTACTTGTTCCCATTTGGAAGAAATTTTCGGTTGGGACGAAAGTCGTCAGCAGACGAAAATAAAAGGGCCAGTGAAACCGGAAGTAAAAGTTTGCAAGAAAAAAAAACATGTAGACACTAAGTAAATTCAAAAGAACATAAATATAAACAGTTAATGAGCGAAAAGTTAATCATTGTTCTTCCTTTTTTGTAAACTTTATTCGAAAATAACATACGGATACTTTTCTCTCTTTTTGGGTCGATTGTTAACAATAGGTCCAATGATAACAGAGTATAGATTCCTTACGACCGAACGAACAACATACAAACAAATAGTTCCATATATTTAGTTGTTACGCATTATACTGTCTTCTATTTTAAAGATTATATAGAAACAGATCTAAATAATTTCAAAACTTTTCAGAATAGCATACTATCATTTTGTTGTTTTTCTTTAAATTTGTAAATTAAAGATCAACGAGGTGTCTGTTCTAGATAGAACTATTTCCTACGCGGTTTTGATCACAACTAGTCAGACCGGAGACACTAAAAGAAAACTAGTCAGGCCGAATAATTTAAAGTATTTTACCCGATATTATTTTTTTGACCATAAACTATCGGAACATCGTAATACATTATGGAACCACAAGGTACTTTTGAATTTTAAATTGAAAAACTCGGAATTCAACATAAAAACAACGTTTGTTTAAACTTGCCGACGCCTTTATCATCAAAAGTGTATCTTTAAAGATATGCCGCACTATAACGTCTGAAACACTAGTCTAAAATAAGGGTTTAGGTGTACAACTGAAACTTTTCAGCAAATTAACTTTACAGAGGCACTCGTAGATGTCTTTTTGAAATATGACAACATATTTTATGCTGTAAACACGTTGTAATTGTTGTATTTTACGTAAATGCGTGGTTCGAAAAGGGTACGAAAATGTCCGCATTTTACCGAAGTCGGTTCGTACACGAGTACGAATAACTGTGAAAAATCACATAAATATATATGCCTTAAATACGATTTTTGAATGTAGACAGAAATGCAATAATCTAAAGCGAAAATCAAATTCATTTCTCTAGATCATGCTGTCATTTACAAAGAGCAGATATTAACTCAATATAAATACAAATAAGATTTATTGTACATGTATTGTATTGTAACTAAAACTTTCAAACTTTACCATGATTCTATTGCAACACTTAATTTTGGCAGGAACATTTATACATACATTAATGATATTGTATCATTATTATCATCATCACCATCATCACCATCATCATCATCATCATCATCATTATTATTAGTAGTAATACTTGTTACGAAATACTACTACAGTCTAATATGTTAAATATGAAAGATAATAATCTCCTATTAAAACATTCACAAGTTACGAAAATTTAAAACAGCGTGGTAGAGAGGCTGGTAATTACTAGGGATTAGCAATTGGCCCGGTATATTGCAATTCACAGTATTTTGTAGTAAATAAACTGCAATATATCGCAATACGAGTTCTGGCAATACCATCCTTATTTATGACCAAACCTAGACCGAACATGATGATATTAAGGTCAAAAGTCAAGTCGACCTTTGGTCAACAAAACAAAGCTTAGGCTCAGGAAGTACAGACTTGGTAGGGATGCTGGCTATGACAATTAAATGACAATTATGTATGTTTGGGTTAGAGGTCATGATGAAGCTTTTTGGTTAAGCTTTCTTAAATTCACTTTCTCGGTAACCATTGAAGCCTTGAAACTTCAGACAATTGCTTAGCATCATACAATGGCCTCTGTGGCCGAGTGGTTAATGTCAGTGACTGATGATCACTTGTCCCTCACCGCTGTAGGTGCATGTCCTACCTGGGTCGGATTCTTTTATGCCATGAAGCTTCTACTCAGATGCCCGCTTGTGACTGAAATAATGCCCGAATTGTCACCAGGGTCTCTTCCTCCTCCATGAAAGCTGAAAGTTGAGTGCGACGTTAAATCCGAATCAATCAATTGGCAAAATACCAATGGGCAAATCCCATAACTTTTGAATGACGTTAAAAGTTGTGCAAACTATGAATTGCAGTTCAGTTTTGTCAAAATCAAGTTCTCACTTACCATTCACAGTTATGATACTTCATAGAGTAGTTGAACATAGTCACTGAATGCAAAACGTAAGCACATGGGTTCCTATCTCAAAAGTAAAGTTTACACATATGGTTGAAGGTCAAAATTTGTGGACAGTTGTGTCTCCAGTTTATAACTTTACTCTTGTAAGGTTTGTCCTGATATTTACACATGTGTGTGTACAGTCTGTGTTATCCTGATATTTACACATGTATGTGTACAGACTGTGTTTTTCAGAGACAATCGATCTTCCAGTACTTTCAGTCCTTTGATTTTTGATTGTATTCAAACATTTTATGTATTTTTGTCTTACAATAACAATAATTTAATAATTCAGAAAGAATAAATGAATAATGCAGCTTGAAAATATATGAAATTGCCGTTTATAAAATAAATATATGGTTACTATTTTTAGCCTAGGTTACACTGCACTAAATTTCTCTCAACATTGAAAATGTTTATTATTAGTTTATACTTATTTATTTAAGCTCGATTGTGAAGATAGCTTTTAGCTTATCGAGTCACTCTCGAGTGTGCTTCCTGAAAAAATCAGTAAATCTACTGGTGTCATATGAGGAGGTACGGTTGTGACCTTGGTGTGAGTCGAACCCGCATCCTCCGGGATGAGCAGCAGCAATATTGATATATTGGTCTAGCAGTTTGATGTATTTTATTTTGCAACAAATGTTTAGTTTTCAAAAAATGGAGGTGGGTGAGCATGTTTCTGGTCATTTGAAATTTACAACTCTCCATATAGTGGCGTGAAACCTGTAATAAAATGCCCGGATGTAAGTTTTTCTTTTAAATTCGGTCATTTTATACACGTAAGTGTCCAGAAACAAGGCAAACGTGGAAAACTGCGGCTCATATGTTGTTTCATTAAGATACTATAAAATCAATGCCTTTTTAGCGAGCATGGGTCCAGTGAGTCATATTCATGATGGTCGCATAATACCACAGGTTTAAAGACAATTCATGGACAAACATATTTTAAACTTCCAAACATGCTGGAAGGAAACTAAGATATTTTGCGGCATTATTCGATAATGTTTACAGACGCAAAAAATATAAATATTCGAATAGGTTTCAAAATTAATAAAGGAAGTGCATTTGTCCTGGTTAGCCACGTGCTCATATGCAGCATGAAGAACGACCTACTGTGACCCTGATGAAATTAGCGCTGACTTCACATAATACTAAGCAGCCACTATAGTTTTCTACGTTTAAATTTCTTAGTGGTGTACGCGTATTAATATGTCTTTACAAATAGTAGATAAGGTATTATATATAGAAAATGAACAACTTATCAACTTGTATCATGGCTACTGCATATTTGTATAGGAAAACACTGTATTGTATTACTGATAATTTGTGTGACTGTGCTCTATCTGTAGTAGAGATCATGATCTTTTTTCCTAGATATAATTGCTTTTTGGTTTAGAACTAGATGCCCACGTGCAACATGTCGAGCCCGCCATATGTCAAAAGGGCTAACACCTTACCAAGAGAGATGGGTCAAAATACACCTAAATATTGCATGTAACATGCATGTTGTACCACAGAAAAGTGGTCTCGATTTTTCTCCACGGCCAGTAATAAAAAGGTTACAATATAAGCTATTTATAGTAACAACAAAGAGAAGTAATTCTAAAAACAAGAGTAGCCCATGGTGGTGAACATTTGTACAAAGTTACATCAAAATCCCTCCATGCATGAAGAAGAAATGCTCAAAACAAAAATATTCTTGACTTTGAACTTTAACCTCTAAGTGTGACTTTGACGTTGGACCTAGGGACCTGGTTCTTGCGCATGATACTCCGTCTCATGATGGTGAACATTTGTGCCAAGTTATATTAAAATCCCTCCATGCATGAAAAAGATATGCCCCGGACAAAGTCATTCTTGAATTTGAACTTTAACTTCCAAGTGTGACCTTGACCTTAGACCTAGGGACCTGGTTGATGCACATGACACTCCGTCTCATGATGGTGAACATTTGTGCCAAGTAACATCAAAATCCTCCATGCATGAAAAAGATATGGTCCGGACAAAATCGCACGCACGCACGCACGCACATACACCGAACCGCCAAAAGTGACAACTATGTCGAGCTCACCGCAAGCGGGCTCGACATAAATGATTTGAAAAAGTCTCAATGGGCTTGTCAAAAACAAAATTAAAAACAAGAAGTCGCGGCAACGCCACCAAAGCAGGTTTAAACGGCGCCTGTAGAAATTGTTGAATTTTTCTTAAATTTATTTTAGTAAGTGACCTTGACTCTAATGACCTTGACCCCCCTTCCCCAATTTTTTTGCCAAACTAAAACAAAAAATAAAATCTATATTTAGTTACAGTGACCCTGACCTTGACCCTAGTGACCTTGACCCCCCCCCACCCAATTATTTTGCTTAAAACAATCTAAAAAATCTACTTTTAGTAACAGTGACCTTGAACTTGACCCAAGTGACCTTGACCAAGCGACCCAAAGCTTCCTCTCCACGTAAGCTCCCTACACACCAAGTCATTACAATTGGTCACTCCTAACTCAAGTTATTGAGCGGAAACCATTTTTCTAGTTTTAGTAACAGTACCCTTGACCCTAGAGACCCCAAATGATGCACTCCAAAGCTTCCTCTCTACGCAAGCTACCTACACAAAGAGTTTCATTGCAATTAGTCACTCCTAACTTGAGTAATTCAGCGGAAACCATTTTTCTATTTTCAGTAACAGTGACCTTGACCTTGACCCTTATGACCCCAAATGCAATCCCAAGCTTTGTCTCCACGCAAGCTACCTACATACCAGGTTTCATTGTAATTGGTCACTCTTAACTTGATATATATCTTAGCAACAGTGGCATTGTTCCTAGTGACTCCAAATGCAATCCCAAATGCTGCCTACATACCAGGTTTCGTTGTAATTGGTCACCCTAAACTTGAGTTATTGAGCGGAAACCGTTTTCCTGTTTTTAGTAACAGTAACCTTGACCTTGACCCTTATGACCCCAAATGCAATCCCAAGCTTTGTCTCCACGCAAGCTACCTACATACCAGGTTTCATTGTAATTGGTCACTCTTAACTTGATATATATCTTATATCTGATGTGGGGTTCGTTTTGGGGAGGCTGCGTTTTTGGTACGTGGCATTCCCTGTTTGATATTATTTTTGTTTTTTTAGCAACAGTGACATTGTCCCTAGTGACTCCAAATGCAATCCCAAATCTTGCCTACATACCAGGTTTCGTTGTAATCGGTCACCCTAAACTTGAGTTATTGAGCGGAAACCGTTTTTCCGTTTTTAGTAACAGTAACCTTGACCTTGACCCTTGTGACCCGAAATGCAAACCCAAGCTGCGTCCATGCAAGCTACCTACATATAAAGTTTCATTGAACGAAAACCAATGTTTGACGCCTGCCCGCCCACCCGACATACGACATTCAAATAAGAAGTTTTTATTTAAAAACCTGCTTAATAAATACACTTGCTCCGGTATATTATTTTGTAGTCTACAGAACACTTTAAAAAGCAAACAACTACACGTATGATTTTCGTTCAGTAAAAAAGATTGAGGTCGCTACTATTAAAACAATTTTGTTATGTCACACGATATTACGTCACACGATATCAGTGCTCTATAATTATGTAAGCACTATTTATATTCACTTGATATATCGATATTTTCTGAAAATCAAATGAGTCATATTCCAGAAGTAGATTTCGTAATATGATTTCGAACATATTTCGCTACGCGAATTACAGGTTGGTTTTAATTACTTTATGCATGTTTTAACAATGTGTAATGATACCGATCGTAAAAAATTAATTCATACATGTCATGCACATGTATATATATGTTTATATTATGTCAAAAAATATTTCATGCCAATCTAGAGTTTTGTGGCGATGAGCAGTTTGTTAATATCGTTCTTTGACTTTGTAATGAAATGCCTTAATCTGAACTGTCATATATTCTTTATTCGAGGACACTGGTAAAGGGGTAGAGGACAAATAAATTAATATGCAGTGTGAAGAGAAGAAAACGAAACCTGAGTCAATACGTAAGTTCCTGGTGCAACAGGTAGAAGAACAGTCGGCGTTATGTGATGTGACAGTGAAAATGGGACATTGGGTATGTTATATATGTTAGAATATTAATATGTATTTTATCATCATGGGCACACATACATGTGATGATGTAAATCAATTACAACATGTTTCCCTCACAACATCTCGTAATGGTTTGATTCTTATACTTCTTTTCTGGGTAGCTTTGTCATTAAGTATTCTCTCCTTTGCTTCATATATATAGAAGCACTAAAAGACTTAACCGTACGGTAAGCAGTGTTCCTCAATGATGTTTACACGAGTACTGCACGCACATCTACTAATATTTTGATGCACTATGAACTGATTTTAACTAAGTGAACAGTTGTCTTGTCTCCCATTTAAACTGCTGTATTACTCCTTTTCAAATGTTCTAATTACAAGTATGAAAATAATTAATACGCCATGGTTTTATAACAGTCGTTCATAGAACGTGACGTGACTACCTCAGTGGCAATGTATGCAATAAATAATAAATTGGTAATATAAAAGTTTCTGTCATGAGCACGCGGTTCATATCGAATATCCGTCACTGAGGGTAACTATTTTTTTGCGGAAAAATGACTCTGTGTCACATTAAAGTCTCCTATCACTACTCTTCTGTCAATCTTTCTATTTTTCATATAAGAATGTGTACATTCATGGAACGTATTTTATTGTCTTGATTGCATTTTGAAAAAAGGGAAAAATAGAAACTATTTTATGGTAGTCAAACGAAAGGAAAAAAGAGACAATCATACAGACATCCATTAGCATTGGATGATTAAAATCGTGGACGCTTGGAGTTCCTTTTTTAATAAGCAGTAAACTCTTAAAATAGTTTTACACATATGTAGCATATTTTATTCTTGATAACACGTTATCTTTTATCCGTAATGTATACAGACAGTTAAAGCAATGTTCATTTTTAAACATTTATTTCAAACTTCCCTTTGGGATGATTTCAGTAACTACAAAGAACATGCCTTATGACTGCGTCAGATCTAGCGTGACGTAGTAACAGGTGCCTGGGGGATTAAATATTGTAGATACTAAAGCCTGAATTCGCTTAGACTGTCGTAGTTTGTACTTCAATAATATATATAGACAGATGTGCCCTAGAAGGAACTTTTGGAATGGTATTGTTTACTTCATAAATGCAACGAAATTCAATTTCCGAAAATATGATATATATGTCACAAAATATCTTATCCACAAACACACGAATTTTTCGAAAACAGGAGTTGACATGAAAATATATTTCATTGTTTAACATAGAGGTGAATCGTAAATAAGATAAAGTTTGGATATATGCGATAATGTGACCTGACTTGTTTTGTAATATAATACTCTGTACGTTTTTATACACGACTTAAACACAACTATATTATCTATTAGCGTTATCAATCTATAACGTAATCAAAGCGCTGAAGGCACTGAATTTGTGTGTGTCTCAAATCAAAGTGGGTTTGATCAGCTCTCACCGACTTAAAGCAGAAATTAAAACAAGTGTGGAATGTTGCAGACTAAACTTGAAATTGTTTTGCAAAGCAAATGTCACTGTCAACATAATTATTAATACAATTCAGATTAATTAGAGAGGGAGAGAGACAGAGAGAGAGAGAGGGCGGGGGGGTAATTATGACCTTTGCCCGGTGGCCCCCCCCCCCCCCTTAATTTTGCCGGGGGCCAACCCCCCCCCCCCCCCCCCACAAACACCCCCCCCCCCCCACCCCCCTGCTATAATCTTAAATTATGTGATATTGATATCCAAGAAATTATGACCTTTAATTTTGACTGTATAATATAAAAGACATCTTATCTCAGCAACCAAGACATAAACGTTAGACAGAACCATCATGGTGACAGTAACCTAGATCTACTTTGTAAATAATAGATAAAGGCCAACTTTTGAATATGAGTAACCTCTACAAAGTTTGCGCCAATTTTGCTCGTAGTTTTTTGTCTATTCACGGTCATCACTATGATGACCTCTAACCCAAACATACATAATTGTCATTCAATTGTCATAGTCAGCATCCCTACCAAGACTGTACTTCCTAAGCCTAAGCTTTGTTTTGTTGACCCAATTATTATGTTCGGTCTAGGTTTGGTCATAAATAGGGATGGGTATTGCCAGAACTCGTATTGCGATACAAAATGTATAGTGCAATATGCGGCACTGTATTGGGATTCCTATTGCAATATATTGAAAGTGAGTAACTCGTACAAAAATTTACTTTGAAGTAATCAAACGTGGGTATATTATGGTTATAAAGTCCGAAATATTCATTTACAACATACCTATGCGTTATTATTTGGAAGCCCACAACAAAGCATTAATTATATCAAATTTAAGCTACAGATAATAAATGCAGAGAAATTGCAGTTTTTTATTTAAAATACTGCGAATTGCAATAAACCGGGTTTATTGCACACCCCTTATCATTACCAGCCTCTCTACCATGCTGTATTAAATTGTTCATAACTTGTCTAAAACAACAACTGAATGTTTAAATAGCAGGCTATTATCTGTCAAAAAACAAATAATTTTATTGCCCTTCCCTTTCTCTTCAATTTTGAAAGATTCTGTTTAATATGTTTTATTTATTTAACGGCTGAACGTAAGCAGAATTTCAAATCCCCTTATGATACCTCAATGCCACTGCGTGACGTTACAAATCAGCACGGACTTATACATTGACGTAGTGTATGCGGCAAACAAGCTCACGTTTAGCATGAAACCAGATGGCCTTGAGCTAAGGATTTTAGCGTGTATCAATGCATATATATAGTAGATTTCTAACAATATTGTTCAAATCATGACCCCTTGGTCAAAACTGACCCTGTTCGAGGGTTCACTTGATTTTACATGGGCTTATACAGGAAAAAATCTTCATCTATGAAATCACAAGGCCTAGAGCTGAGATATTTAGCATGTAGCATTGCCTTATGGACCTTTACCAAGATTGTTCAAATCATGACCATGGGTCAAAATTAACCCTTCCCGGGAGATCTCACTGAAGTTGGCGGCCTAGCGGCCTGGCGGCCTAGCGGCCTGGCGGCCTAGCGGCCTGAAGTTGGCGGCCTAGCGGCCTGAAGTTGGCGGCCTAGTGGCCTAAAATTGACGGCTTATGTATTTTTAACAAAAATCACTTACAAATTATGCCTTAAACCAATATAAAAACTCAAATTAAAGCTCAACTGTACACAAAACGTCACTGAAAATGTTACGCCTTGAATAAACAATCGAAGAAAAAAACTCCCTTAAAGCTCAACAGAACACACACAAAAAATTAACAAAGTCGGTGGATTGGGAATTTTAACAAAAATTAACTTAGAAATAACGCCTTAAAACAAAAAAAAAACTCACATTTAATTTCAACTGAACACACTGAAACAAATCTGAAGTTGGCGGCCTGGCGGCCTGAAGTTGGCGGCCTGGCGGCCTAGCGGCCTGAAGTTGGCGGCCTAGCGGCCTGAAGTTGGCGGCCTAGCGGCCTGAAGTTGGCGGCCTAGCGGCCTGGCGGCCTAGCGGCCTGAAATTGACGGCTTATGTATTTTTAACAAAAATCACTTACAAATTATGCCTTTAACCAATATAAAATATGAAAACTCAAATTAAAGCTCAACTGTACACAAAAAGTCACTTAAAAAGTTACGCCTTGAATTTACAATCGAAGAAAATACTCACTTAAAGCTCAACAGAACACACACACAAAATTTACAAAGTAAGTGGACTGGGAATTTTAACAAAAATTAACTTAGAAATAACGCCTTAAAACAAAAAAAACTCACATTAATTTTCAACTGAACACACAAAAAATGATATGTGCAGATAACGGCCTAGCGGCCTGAAGTTGGCGGCCTGGCGGCCTAGCGGCCTGAAGTTGGCGGCCTAGCGGCCTGAAGTTGGCGGCCTAGCGGCCTGGCGGCCTAGCGGCCTAGCGGCCTGAAATTGACGGCTTATGTATTTTTAACTAAAATCACTTAAAAATTATGCCTTAAACCAATATAAAATATAAAAACTCAAATTAAAGCTTATTCTTTTTTTACAAAAGACTGCAGGCAATGCACTCGAACATCATTTTCTTTCTTAAGCGCGGAATAACAACCTAAAAAGTAAGTAATAAAGTTGCATGCATGCAAACTATATGCATTACTTTGTTCAAAACTGGAATAAAACGCAAAGATTTCCCTTGTTGAACATTTTTATTCTAATGACGCTATTGTTTTTATTTCTTTTTAAGTCATTTTTTAGATGAATAGTTGAAACTTTTACAAGAATTCTATTTTACATATTTATTTTATTTTTTGCTGTGTATGAAATTTGAATAAATTTGAAACACGTTAACACTGTTAAAAAAGATATTTTGCCACTTTTGCGTTTCTAAACCGGTTGAGTCTATTCAGAAGATAATACACAACATTGCTATTATTTTCATCATAATCAGGATGAAAAATGCTATGCGCTCATCTATAATATGTATCCGTAAAGTTGGTTTGCAGATTCGAATCTCGAATTGGCAACTAAGCAATCAGTTTGAAGTTCGTGATTCGAACTGCGAATTGCAGACTAGTTGCCAGTTCGCAGTTCGCAATTCGAATCGAGAACTGCGAACTGGCAACTAGTCTGTAGTTCGCAGTTCGCAATTCGAATCACGAACTGCAGACTAGTTGCCAGTTCGCAGTCCGCGATTCAAATTGCAAATTGGGAACTGCCGACTAGTTTCATGTTCTCAGTTCGCGAATAAAATGAAGACTTGTTGCCAGTTCGCAGTCGCGACTCGAATTGCGAATTGTAAACTTCAGTCAAGTTTCCTGTTATAAATTCACGAATCGACTTGTTTCCAACTTGTGGTTCGAATTGCTGATTGCAAACCATTCATCAGTTTTCTTTTAGAAAAGCGACATTTCGCGACTTGAATTTCGCGAATTGCGAACTGCAAACTGATTTCTCACTGTTATACATTTACTATTTTGTGATTCGGTTAGAGAATTGGGAACTGCCACAACACTACCAAGTTCTCAGTTCGCGGTTTGAATGAAGACTAGCTGTCAGTTCGCAGTGAGAAATCAGTTTGCAGTTCGCGATTCGTACCGCGAAGTGCGAACTGGCAACTAATCAGTAGCTCGCAGTTCGCAACTCGCAATTCGAATCGCGTATTGATTTGCAGTTCGCCATTCGAATCGCGAACTGGCAAATAGTCTCCATTTAAACAAACGAACAACAACAGTGAGGGGAAAAGTGAGCTTTATTCTATATAATCTATCTACAGCTCAAAACTAAGTAAAGCGCGCCAATAATAATTAATATTTAGACAAGTGAACGGCGCCTGCAAATAAAACATAATGCAATTGTAATATCAATTCATCAAACCATCATCATTTAATCAATTCACTAATAAAATATTATTGCAAAATACTAGTAAATTTATAGCAAGTCAATAGGAACAATATGAATGAATGAATGAATGAATGAATGAATGAATGAATGAATGAATAGACATTATCCCCTCCCCAAAAGTCAAACACATGTGTTTTGAAAAGAGAAAAAATAGGAAGGGTTGGGTCTGGGGGGAAACAAGTTAGCGCAAACATATGTATGCAACACGCACGCTGCAACTTAAAACTGTCTTGAAATGCTCACTGCCCTCACGCGGTCAAGGGGTGACACGGTCTGATACATACATAGCGCCATTGCTCATTCGTTTAAATGAATTAAGGAACTTAATTCTACTTTAACCGCTTATTTGGGAATGACAACTAGATCGTAATTCGTATAGGAAACTGGTGACTGGTTTGTATTTGCAATTCGTAATTCGAAATGAGAACTGCGAACTAGCAACTAGTTTGCAGTTTGCAGTTTTCAGTTCGAATCGCGAACTGTGAACTGGCAACTAGTCTGTAGTTTGCAGTTCACAATTCGAGATGATTCGAATCGCGAAAATCCGCTATTCTAATTGCAAACTGAGAAATTCGCTCCACTAGCTGGGAACTAGTCGAATCGCGAACTGAGGACTGGGAACTTGTCTGAAGTTTGCAATTCGTAATACGAGTCGCGATTTGTGAACTAGCAACTAGTCTTTTTTAACCATGAACTGACAACTGGGAAATTGCGAACTGCGAACTGGCAACAAGTCTTTATCAGACTGAGAATTGAGAAATGAGACCTGGTAACTTTTCAATTACAAATACAAGAACTACCTTTTACAAAAGCAGAAGCAATGATCTAGCATTTAAAGAATATATGCCATATGTGCTACGGACAGACAGACGGACGTACTCACCAAACGGACTTGGTGATGTTATCCCTTTGATCTTTCTTTTATATTTTTTAACCCACAATAAAATTACTTAACCCAACAATACCATTTGTAATCCCTTAATGACGGAATGAACTGAAACAACTTCATAATGCTAAGTTGCACTAAAACCCTACCCCCTAATGTCTACTAGGCATGTACGGACTGACGGACAGATGGACAAACTGATCCCTATGTATCGCATTATCTGCGAAAGGGCGACAAAATAAAACTGCCGGTTGGTATGCGGAATTGTATCTTTGTTGTTGGCTACGCAGTGCAGGTTCGCCTATTGTATGACCCGGCACTATATAACCAACTTTATATAGTCATTACTTTTTTACATTTCAGTTTCAACTTTTTACCTTTCCAAAATTACACAAGGATATCCGAACTCAAGAAAAGATATAAATGGAATGAAAGTTCAAGATAGTTATTTATTTTAGCTCGTTGTGAAGATTAGCTCTCAGCTTATCGAGCCTCTGTCTAGTCCGCTTCCTAGAAAAACCAGTATTAATGTCATATGAGGAGGTACGGTCGTGACCCAAGTGGGGCTCGAACCTGCAACCTCCGGGATGAACGGCAGACACCTTAACCTCTAACCTCAGCTATTCACTTCACATCTGATGTTGCTATGACGTTTACACCACATAAAGGATTGTGTAAGCATTTGAATATCTGCAAGCACATTTTTGTCAGCAGACGAGTTTGAGCTAATTGAATTTTCGCGATACATTCAAAGAAGTATCACTGTCGCTCCTTATGTTACAATATTTATATCATGCAATACATCTTCTGAAAGTGAAAATACAGCTCTATTGCATTGGACAATTTTAGAATTCTATCTTAATCAACGAAAGAGTGTTGCGGGCCAAACCAGCTCTTACACTAAGAAAATCAACTTAAAAAAATACAGATGTAACATAAATTTCTATATATTAACATGAAAACAGACAAATGAAGAACAAAAAAATTAATTTACCGTATATTGCAAGTCTGACACAAACTACCGACGTCATGTATGTAAAACAAACTGACGGCAACAGAAATCTTTCAAAAAAATGAAATATGGATGTGCCGAAATTGAGGAAAACGGGACTTTTGAACTTAAGCAAAACTTTAATTTATACGCTCCTTACTTTTTAACCCACGTCTATAATATTTCATCCAATAACTTTTTTGTACTAATTCGGAATATGCGTCTTTTCGATCTTTCATTTCAATGCCAAAACAGTACTTACTTTTTTTCTGTGTCTAGTGAAAATATATGCCGTGATGCGTGAAAAGAGTTACACTGAAACACACTTAAATTTCTGCCTTGATCCAATTTAAATGTAAGATTATGGTGTCATTTGTGAGAAAATGATTAAACATTTTTGCCTGAATCTCAAGATGTGTGTTTGAAAGAAATCGATAAATATACATTTTGGATTTTTTTTTTCTTTGTCTAGGTAAAATGTCCCATATCGCATGTGTGTTACAGCGCATGTGTGTTGACGGTAACGTCGATGTTAATACCATGCACACCACTTTTTCACGTTACAAAAGGAAAAAAAATCGTTTACAAAAAATCACATAAAAACAATTTATACGGTACAAATTGGTCGGTGGTGATCACTTGCCGGTTTCGCAAAAGTACGTGTAGGAAAACAACGTGTTGACCTACACGGATATCAAGACGTCATTTCTGTTATTTTTCGTATATTTTCACTACTTTTTACGAGGTTTTACGATATAATAATTTCAGACTAATGTTTCGGTCAATACATAGTTTTGCGAACTTTTACACAGTATATAATTGTAATAGAAATGACGTTCTGATATCCGTGTTCGGTAATAATGATTAATTCATATTGGTAAAGTTCAGTGCTATTATAATATTACGGTATCTAAACATTATCTCTGAATTATCAAATTATTGTTGGTGTTTTTGTTTTGTTTTTAAACTTTTCTGGCATAAACGTTTATATTTAGTATATATTTATAATCGCCGGTTGGTTAACCTTTCTATTTCGTTTCCGTTTGAAATTAAATGTGAGTTTTTTTGTTTTAAGGCGTTATTTCTAAGTTAATTTTTGTTAAAATTCCCAATCCACCGACTTTGTTAATTTTTTGTGTGTGTTCTGTTGAGCTTTAAGTGAGTTTTTTTCTTCGATTGTTTATTCAAGGCGTAACATTTTCAATGACTTTTTGTGTACAGTTGAGCTTTAATTTGAGTTTTCATATTTTATATTGGTTTATGGCATAATTTGTAAGTGATTTTTGTTAAAAATACATAAGCCGTCAATTTCAGGCCGCTAGGCCGCCAACTTCAGGCCGCCAGGCCGCTAGGCCGCCAGGCCGCCAACTTCAGATTTTTTTCAGTGTGTTCAGTTGAAATTAAATGTAAGTTTTTTTTGTTTTAAGGCGTTATTTCTTAGTTAATTTTTGTTAAAATTCCCAATCCACCGACTTTGTTAATTTTGTGTGTGTGTTGTGTTGAGCTTTAAAGGAGTTTTTTTCTTCGATTGTATATTCAAGGCGTAACATTTTCAATGACGTTTTGTGTACAGTTGAGCTTTAATTTGAGTTTTTATATTTTATATTGGTTTAAGGCATAATTTGTAAGTGATTTTTGTTAAAAATACATAAGCCGTCAATTTTAGGCCGCTACGCCGCTAGGCCGCCAGGCCGCCAACTTCAGGCCGCTACGCCGTTATCTGCACATAGCTTTTTCAGTGTGTTCAGTTGAAAATTTATGTGAGTTTTTTTTGTTTTAAGGCGTTATTTCTAAGTTAATTTTTGTTAAAATTCCCAGTCCACCGACTTTATAAAATTTGTGTGTGTGTTCTGTTGAGCTTTAAGTGAGTATTTTCTTCGATTGTAAATTCAAGGCGTAACTTTTTAAGTGACTTTTTGTGTACAGTTGAGCTTTAATTTGAGTTTTAATATTTTATATTGGTTTATGGCATAATTTGTAAGTGATTTTTGTTAAAAATACATAAGCCGTCAATTTCAGGCCGCTAGGCCGCCAGGCCGCTAGGCCGCCAACTTCAGGCCGCCAGGCCGCCAGGCCGCTAGGCCGCCAACTTCAGGCCGCTAGGCCGCCAACTTCAGGCCGCTAGGCCGCCAGGCCGCCAACTTCAGATTTTTTTCAGTGTGTTCAGTTGAAATTAAATGTGAGTTTTCTTGTTTTAAGGCGTTATTTCTAAGTTAATTTTTTTTTAAATTCCCAATCCACCGACTTTGTTAATTTTTTGTGTGTGTTCTGTTGAGCTTTAAGTGAGTTTTTTTCTTCGATTGTTTATTCAAGGCGTAACATTTTCAATGACTTTTTGTGTACAGTTGAGCTTTAATTTGAGTTTTCATATTTTATATTTGTTTATAGCATAATTTGTAAGTGATTATTGTTAAAAATACATAAGCCGTCAATTTCAGGCCGCTAGGCCGATAGGCCGCCAACTTCAGGCCGCTAGGCCGCCAGGCCGCTAGGCCGCCAACTTCAGGCCGCTAGGCCGCTAACTTCAGGCCGCCAGGCCGCCAACTTCAGGCCGCTAGGCCACCAGGCCGCCAACTTCAGGCCGCCAGGCCGTTATCTGCACATATCTTTTTCAGTGTGTTCAGTTGAAAATTTATGCGAGTTTTTTTGTTTTAAGGCGTTATTTCTAAGTTAATTTTTGTTAAAATTCCCAAACCACCGACTTTGTAAAATTTGTGTGTGTGTTCTGTTGAGCTTTAAGTGAGTATTTTCTTCGATTGTAAATTCAAGGCGTAACTTTTTAAGTGACTTTTTGTGTACAGTTTAGCTTTAATTTGAGTTTTCATATTTTATATTGGTTTAAGGCATAATTTGTAAGTGATTTTTGTTAAAAATACATAAGCCGTCAATTTCAGGCCGCTAGGCCGCCAACTTCAGGCCGCCAGGCCGCTAGGCCGCCGACTTCAGGCCGCTAGGCCGCTAGGCCGCTAGGCCGCCAACTTCAGGCCGCTAGGCCGCCATGCCGCTAGGCCGCCAATTTCAGGCTGCCAGGCCGCTAGGCCGCCAACTTCAGGCCGCTAGGCCCCCAGGCCGCTAGGCCGCCAACTTCAGGGAGATTCCCGGGAGGGGGAGTCACTTGATTTCACATAAGCTTATAAATTATAGTGAAAACTTAAAAAAAAAATTAAGGCCCACAGGCAGAGCTTAGATATTTGAAATGCTACTAAACATTGTGTAGGGGACCGCTATGATTATGTTAAAATCATGACCTCTTGTTTTATAGCCAATGGTAGTCAGATGAGCGATTTAGGGCCATCTTGGCCCTCTTGTTATGATTTAAGTATGTTAATAGTGCATCTCTATCATTATTATATGCTGTTACCTCCTAACTAATGTTAATCAAGAGTGTAAAGTAATTATACTTTCCTGACCACTGAATAAAGGTCATTATTTTTCCTGACCACTGAATAAAGGTCATTATTTTATTTTCTGTAAATAATGGTATAGACACCTATCATTGTACCAAATTATATCATCATATATCATACATATTTGGGTTTTCCCCGTCGAATATAGCATTTGTATTTAGAATAACGTGATGAAGCCATTTGGCCCGTGCAATTTGTTTATTGTGTTTGTTATTTATCTCATATACGACTTTGAAGTGAACAGTTAATGATCACGAAGAGTTTCAACTGCATTTTATTAACAACTATTCTTCAGTTGAAATTAAGTGACGGTTCACAAAATGATTTTATACAGCAGATGTTTATTAAAAACACAGGAATTGTGGTTTTTAAATAATGTAAGAAATAAGAAATAATGAGAAATTATTTTGTTGATTACAGTCTAAAATTGATAAAACAGTTATGGACTTCTTAGGCATTGAGTATGATGCGATATTCACCACATGGAAGTAATACTGACCTCGGCTGACGTATTTGATAAGAAAAACAAGAATTAAGTTTGTCTTCCTGATGTACATTTTATGTTTGGCACTTGCAAAAATAAAATATCCATCAGAGACCGTTTAAAAAAGTATAGGTTATAGGTCTATATTACAGGAATAAACAAATTTATTGCGAGGGAGCGTTAGCGGACCGATGCAATAAGTTTGTTTATTCCTGTAATATGGACCTATAACTGGCTTACAGTTTCCCATCTACAGACAATATTTGTATTGAAATATATAGAGATTAAGGGCGGAGCTTAGCTCTGTGATGTCACAGTCTCACTTATTGGAAAAATAAGTGAAATAATTGTTTTCATATTGGAGATTTTTAGTCAAAATGGAGAATACAATTAGCTTTTTTGAATGAAATAGGTGCATTTGATTGGATTAGAAAGTAGGGCAAACTGTAAATTGGCAAAGAGTATTTCTAGTGACGGATGCGTGAGTTCAGAAAGTTGAAGCTGTGTAACACCGGATACAGCTCCTTTCGAATACAGCTCCCCAGTGAGCTGTATTCGATGTACATTAACGAATACAGCTCCCTAGGTATAGCGGAGCTGTATTCGAACCACAACATATGCAAATTCGAATAAAGATCCCTATATTTGCTTTATTAAGATATATAAAGAACCGTGATCCCTATGTTAAAAATGTCCACAAATAGAATCTAGGAACCTAAATTGCCTAAAAACATCTAATACCTGTTCAACATACTGCATGTTACATCTATTCCGATCGTCTATTTGTCCATCCATCTGTCTGTTGCCCTACCCTGTCTGTTGTCTTATCCGCCCGTCTGTCAAGCCGGACACCCTGATGTATATGAGCTTCATTCCGTCAAACATGTGTTTGCCTTATGTGATACCGTCTTATGAAAACAAGGTTTATTGAAAGAAAAGAAATCTTCAATATCAGCAAATTCAAATATTCATTCAACTGTCCGTCCAACAGACAGACATTCCAGGGCTAAGTATTGCATCCTGAATAGCGGTAAGGATCCTTATTAATCTATAATCAATTCTTTGCCGCGTTTTTGTATAAACAAATGATACGTCTATGTTGCATCGGGTCACTGGGGCGCTCTATTCGAAAAACAAGGTACAAGAACCCCGAATACAGCTCCCATTTGATTAGGGGAGCTTTATCCGTTAATGTGCACCGAATACAGCTCACTGGGGAGCTGTATTCGATTGGAGCTGCATCCGGTGTTACAGTTCTACAGTTATTAAAACTTTACTTTATGAAATTCTTATTTACTTTTTTTATTTCAGTTCTTTTAACTGAAATGATATGAAAATAACATTTTACTGGTAGCGGCTTTACATACAGGCACATACTGACGTTAAAAAAGTAACGGGAGTAAGAACGCGTCTTTTTGTTTAGTATTATTCAGTTTATTTAACAGCGACACTAGCCTTTCTATCAAAATTTGCTTGCTTATATTTTAGGAAAAGAAGTTTCATCACTGCGTGCTTCTTGCCAGTCCGTTCTTTGACCATGTTCTTAAAGACAATTTCTTGGAAAAACAGACAGGTAATGATCATGAACATTTGATACATGTAACTTGATAAATATTACTCAAATTTAGAAGGGGTACTTTTTTCCGTGAACTTTAAATGGTGAAGATGAGTTCAATGTATTCTTTACAAAAGCTTAATTTTGATGTGGTAAGCAACCTATACATTAAAATACATGGGTAAAAAGTTAACTCTCATTTCAGTAGCTAGCAGTACAAAAGAGGAAATCGAATCATACTGCAAAACTGAACAAGTCTTTTGTACTTAAAACAGACGAGTTCATGATTAAATTTAATTTCAAAAACATGTGCAAAAATTAAGTTCCTGACATCACACAAATGTTTCTGATTTCATTAAAATGCGAAAATACTGCAAATATGTACAGTTAAAACTTTCTTTATCATTTGATATATAGGCACGACTTCGACGTTGATTTAACTCAAAGCCACTTGTTGTATTTCATTATCTCTTAAAACAAACACTTCTGGTACTTGAATATTTTGATATTGAATGAAGTGACCGATATACCATACATGCATCATTGATAAGATTAAGAAAGCCGATGAAACTTGAGAAAATGCCTTTTATTTTTCATTCCAGGAAAGATTGAAATGACAGTTGGTACACCTGTCACTTTAGAGATGGCAATAATGTTTTTGTATGGTAAGAAACCAAAATTAACTCAAGAAAATATCGAGCATATGATTAGTTTGGCAGAGTTTCTCCTTATTCAAAACTTAAAGTCTGCATGTATACGCTGGCTAAAGACCGCCGACATCACTGAGGAAAACTGCATGGATATCCTTCAGCTGTCCAGCATTTACAACTTCGAGATCCCAACGTGCGAGGAATATTTATTGAGTCATATGCTGGAAATGCTTCATCATACCCAGATGGTTAATCTGTCTAAAGATTCGGTCCAATACCTTCTTTCTGACAGGAAACTTTCTTACGTGTCGATGGATGATAAAGTGACTTTTCTGATGAGATGGGCCAATAGCCAACTTGCAAGAAGAAAGAGCTACCTCAGAGAACTCTTTGAAGAGATTGATTTTCAAGATGTAAGAAAGACAGTGCTTGATGAACTAAAAGCCGACCAGAATGCAAGTGATGAAATAGATTTGGAAAACCTAGTTTCGGACCTCGGAAACGAAATCCTGCAGACCCACAGAGTTTTGATAATGAAAGGGGAAACCACTGATGGAACATTCTGGTGTCTAGATTTAGAAAAGGAGGAATGGTTCCGGTTAAAACCAGAAACGAACCAAGAGGAAGGGAGAACTCCTTACATGTATTATGGTGAAATTTCTGGTGCTACAGATGTCGGTTCTGAGATATACTTTAAGCAGAGGAACTATCGGCAGTCAAATGTTCTAATTCTTAATTTAGAAGAAGATGTTTGTAACAAATACCAAATTGTCCATGAAGGTAGTGGTGATAACTTCAAGGAAATTAACGGTCTTTGTATCACCAGTGATATATGCGTTGCATATGTAAACGAACGAGTAAAAACAAACAAGCAGACAAGGCATGAAACAGAATCCATGAACATAGATAGTAGGTTACGCTTAATGTCTCTGCTTGGTGTTCATCCGATGGAGCAGTTTCTGGCACTGAAAATGATAGAAGATGACAACATTAGAACAAATCAACATGTTGACATCGCAACATTATACATGGGACGGATTCAAAACGACGAGATAAAGCTTTCGCCTTTATTGACTTTCAAAGATAACAAAATAGCAGGAATGTGCATAAATAAGATGTTAACTGTGGCAGTTATATTTGGGTCAAGGAAAGTCGTGTCACTTTTCGATCTTGTTGACTACCAAATGGAGACGATGCAACTCAAAACTGAATATGCTGATGAGTTGTCTCAGAGCCAGGATGGGTTCATTATTCACAATAACAAAAGATGTATATGTTTAACCAGGATAACTGGCCCGTCCCTTTCTTCTAAATTCAAATCAAAGGAAGTTCAGTTTGTAACCACTGGCTCTTATGAAAATAAATACATCTTTTGTGGGAATTCTTGGTACCATTACTACCGAAGGAAGCGCAACGACCATTTTATATTTGAAACTGCCTCACAAAATGACATGATATCAAAACCTTCCATCGAAGACGTGACTTGGAAAACGTTACCTCTACCAAAGGAGGAAACGAAATGCTATAGCTCAACAATAAAAAGTAGTTTCTTTCAAATCAGTCTTCCTAAAAGCAAGTTACGCTGTGCTATTGAATGTCCACATTGCAAAAAGCCTAGCATAGTCCGAAGAACATTTGTGGCAGAATACGATGATGATGACAGTTCCTACGACGATTCTTCAGATGATGAATATTACGGGCATGGATACTACATGGACAATGATGACTACGGCTATTACGTTGACTCTGACTAATATCCTTGTATTTAAAGGTTAGGGAACATACATTATCCAAGTATTACAAGTGTCGTATTCGCAGTATCAGCACTGGGTGGTTTTAATTATTCTTAAAAGGTAATGAAAAGATCAAAGTTGAAAACGACATTTCAATTTACCATACTGTAGTTAGCCGAACTCTACAAAATTACTGCGATTAATGGAGCTTAGATGTAACACTTAATAAAATATATGGGACACATGTTGCTAAATGACCACTCAGATTTCACATGTATTTCACTTTTAGTTAGAATATCAAATCAATATTTTGAAAAACAAATGTTCAGGATGGCACTGACATTTATTACAATGCAATGAGACGAACTATAAATTACCACATTGCAGCTGTAACTTTTCTTACCAACATGTATTATCGACTGTTGCTTCTAAAAACAATGTTCGATGTAAAATTACTAAAGAAATGTAAAAATGTTGTCAAATGACCAATATGTAAATGCTACACATTTTTGTTTTTCACACGTATTTCACTTTCACGTAGAGTACATGTAAGATCATAAATAGTTAAACAACTCAAAGTTTCTTTTTATCTATTTCCAAAGTCCCAAAGATTGAAACATCACCTTCATTTTAATAATGGAAGTTAAGGCGGTACTATGACCATGTCTATTAAAAAGTAGATAAATAGCACAAATATTATTTTATAAAATAAAGCCTAGGTCTATTTTAAAGTGCAAGACGGTATGTAAGAAAATGTTTCTACCATAAGATACTTGGTGCAGGTGGATATATCCGTCACTTGGAGTAACTGTTTGGCGGGAACTCGGCAGAGCCTCGATCCCGCCAAAACAGTTACACTCAATGACGGATATTTCCATCTGAACCGCGTGCTCATGTAAGAAACTTATAAAGTGCAAGACGGTATGTAAGAAAATGTTTCTACCATAAGATACTTGGTGCAGATGGATATATCCGTCACTTGGAGTACCTGTTTGGCGGGAACTCGGCAGAGCAGCCTCGATCCCGCCAAAACAGTTACACTCAATGACGGATATTTCCATCTGAACCGCGTGCTTATGTAAGAAACGTATAATGTGAATGAAACGAGAATAGTTTCTTGAATTTTCAACTTCTTGAATTTTCAACTAAGTATCTTGAATTTTCAACTTAGTATCTTGAACTTTCAACTAAGTATCTTATATATTCATCTTAGTATCTTGAATTTTCAACTTAGTATCTTGAATATTCAACTTAGTAACTTTCAACTGAGTATCTTGAATATTTAACTTAGTATCTTGAATTATCAACTGAGTAAGTTGAATTTTCAACTGAGTATCTTGAATTTTCAACTAAGTAAGTTGAATTTTCAACTTAGTATCTTGAATATTCAACTTAGTTTCTTGAATTTTCAACTTCTTGAATTTTCAACTAAGTATCTTAAATATTCAACTTAGTATCTTGAATTTTCCACTTAGTATCTTGAATATTCAACTTAGTTTCTTGAATTTTCAACTAAGTATCTTAAATATTCAACTTAGTATCTTGAATTTTCAACTTAGTATCTTGAATATTCAACTTAGTAACTTTCAACTGAGTATCTTGAATATTTAACTTAGTATCTTGAATTATCAACTGAGTAAGTTGAATTTTCAAATTAATATCTTGAATTTTCAACTAAATAAGTTGAATTTTCAACTTAGTATCTTGAATATTGAACTTAGTAAGTTTAATTTTCAACTTAGTATCTCGAATATTCAACTAAGTATCTTGAATTTTCATCTGAGTATCTTGAATATTCAACTTAGTAAGTTGAATTTTCAACTTAGTATCTTGAATATTCAACTTAGTAAGTTGAATTTTCAACTGAGTATCTTGAATATTCAACTTAGTATCTTGAATTTTCAACTTAGTAAATTCAAAATTCAACTTAGTAAGTTGAATATTGAAGATACTAAGTGGAAAATTCAACTTACTAAGTTAAATATTCAAGATACTCAGATGAAAATTCTAGATACTTAGTTGAATATTCAAGATACTAAGTTGAAAATTAAACTTACTAAGTTGAATATTCAAGATACTAAGTTGAAAATTCAACTTACTAAGTTGAATATTCAACTTACTAAGTTGAATATTCAAGACACTTAGTTCAAAATTCAAGATACTAAGTTGAATATTCAAGATACTAAGTTGAAAATTCAACTTACTTAGTTGAAAATTCATCTTACTAAGTTGTAAATTTAACTTACTATGTTGAAAATTCAAGATGCTAAGTTGAATATTCAAGATACTAAGTTGAAAATTCAACTTACTAAGTTGAATATTCAAGATACTAAGTTGAAAATCAAACTTACTAAGTTGAATATTCAAGATACTTAGTTCAAAATTCAAGATACTAAGTTGAATATTCGAGATACTAAGTTGAAAATTCAACTTACTTAGTTGAAAATTCAACTTACTAAGTTGTAAATTTAACTTACTATGTTGAAAATTGAAGATACTAAGTACTTGAGTTTTCAACTGGGTATCTTGAATTTTCAACTTAGTAAGTTTAATTTTCAACTAAGTATCTTGAGTTTTCAACTTAGTAAGTTGAATTTTCAACTTAGTGTCTTGAATCTTCAACTTAGTATGTTGAATTTTCAACTTAGTATCTTGAATATTCAACTTTATAAGTTTAATTTTCAACTTAGTATCTTGAATATTCAACTAAGTATCTTGAATTTTTAACTTAGTATCTTGAATTTTCAACTTAGTAAGTTTAATTTTCAACTGAGCATCTTGAATTTTCAACTTAATAAGTTGAATTTTCAACTTAGTATCTTGAATATTCAATTTAGTAAGTTTATTTTTCAACTCAGTATCTTGAATATTCAACTTAGTAAGTTTATTTTTCAACTTAGTATCTTGAATATTCAACTAAGTATCTTGAATTTTCAACTTAGTTTCTTGAATTTTCAACTTAGTAAGTTGAATTTTCAACATTCTTAAATTTTCTTATTCTTGTCTTCACTTTGTTCTTGAATTTCAACTTAGTAACTTTCAACTTTGTATCTTGAATTTTACTTATTCTTGATTTTCACTTAGTAGTTGATTTTCAACAGTATCTTGAATGTTCAACTTAGTAAGTTGAATTTTCAACTTAGTATCTTGAATATTCAACTTAGTAAGTTGATTTTTCAACTCAGTATCTTGAATATTCAACTTAGTAAGTTCAATCCCCAACCCTACTGATTTTCAACTTAGTATCTTGAATATTCAACTAAGTATCTTGAATTTTCAACTTAGTTTCTTGAATTTTCAACTTAGTAAGTTGAATTTTCAACTTAGTATCTTAAATATTTAACTTAGTAAGTTGAATATTCAACTTAGTTTCTTGAATATTCAATTGAGAATTTTGAATTTTCAACTTAGTAAGTTGAATTTTCAACTTACTATCTTGAATTTTCAACTTAGTTATGTTGAAAAATTCAATTAAATAAAACAAACAAAGTGGCACTATTGGGCTTCCGTAGAACTCAGATACTGTAGCAAAATTTATATAGTGAGAAAAATCATGCGATTTATGATGACGCCAACTGAAAGATGAATAGTTTTGCTATCAAATGACATGTTAAAATTGCTAAAATGTGTTCTTTTATAAGGTAACATGTACACCCTTTGCCCCACGAGAATACGAGAAAACGGGATACACACAGTTAAATGTTATTTAAATAATAGTTACCGTATGCCTACCTGCCTGGTGCCTGGCATCAGAAATGGCTAGTCCTTTAAGTAGGGGTGACACCATAATAAACAAACTCTTTACCTTTACCTTTTACAGGTATTATATACAGTGTCCAATTTGTCATTATTAAAGCATCGGTACAAACTGTAATGACTGCATGCGAATTCTTTTTGAAATAAGCTAATTGTTTACCAGAATTTGGCTGATTTAGATGTTTTAAACAATATAAAACAAATAAACTGCTATTTGCAAAATTGAAGATGGATTTTGCAATTCCATTTTGGAAGATCAACTTATTAAATGATATGGTGCCTAGTTTTGTTTTTCGTACATGAAAAGTTGAAAGAGAAATTGAAACAGACAGGACACATTGTATGTGACAAACAGGCCAAATTTCGAGGTTCTGTATGATAGCACACATGTTTTGGTATATACCTCAAAATAAGTTATTAATGTACTGTGTGGTGTGTATAAATATGTTGCATTTGCATTGGCACAGTATTATATTGGATCGAATTGCTGCCTTTGCGCGGGAAAAGGGTTATATCAGACCTTCGAAATTTAAATTCAAACCCTTATTGTGAATAAGCAATACTAATATCTAATCCGAGAATACAACCAGTTTGATAGGTGTTCGCACTTTGGTAAACTTGCCCGTTTTATGCACGTTCTTCGTAAATTGTTGAAAGATTGAGATTTAGTTATATCCCTTTTTAAGGTAGCGCCCATTAAAGCTAGTTTTTCTTTCACCACAATCTTCAAATGTTTAGAACTTTTTTGTATGTAGAAAGTATGTTAAACTATAAATTTTTGAAAACGTCTTTTCAAACTCTAAACAAATGAAACAGAACAAATGACTGTGTACATGGTTACAAAAAGAAATATGACATTGAATACGATGAACGTCATATCTATCATTAATTTGAGCAAGGCTTGCAGCTAGATATTCTGCTTGAGGGAACGTGATATCTGTCTTCAAATCTGTTTTATGCTCTTACATGTACTGTGATAGCGGGTCATACCCCTTGTCATACAACAATGGTCATAAATGTGTAACAAAGAATGGTTTTTACTATAGATGAAACGGTTCCTCTAAGCAGGGAACACTGTAGAAAATGCAGAAAGATTTGGGTATAAGGGGGTACCGCTCGATGTAATTGAAGACATGAAAGAACTGTTTATCATTTATTGACGTACATGTACTTCTTTTGGTAATCATGAGCGACATCATTAGTTTTGTTTTATTTGTGTACAGACTGAAAATATCTTTTCAAAAATGTATATGTTTACATACTTGCTAATATCGATATTTAAAGATTTTGTCGAATGAAGTTTTAGCTGTCTTCAGCAATATGTCCTGTTACAATTTTTTTCTGTGAATTAGAATTGCAGTATGTTTCACTTGATCTCGCAACAGCTGTTCCCTTAAAGTCCCAGGATCTTTTTTTACTTTACTGATATTGTAACATAAATATAGTGATAGAATAATGACATAACCATATTCTATTCACTCTAAAATAATGTTGACATATTCATTTCTTTTTTATTCCTGCCGCTTTTTCGAGAAAAAGAGTTGCCAGGAAACCTTTTTTATCTTTTGCAATACCATTGCAAACAATACTGATCTATATTCCTAACATGTACATACACTTAAAGAGTGAAGTTATGGATATTTTTGGTATAAATAAAGATCATTTACGCCGGTATGACATCTTTCTTGGTAAAATAAGAGCTAGTTGTAAATGAGGTTCTGGGACTATAATCTTTAGTGATCATATTTATTTGTCCCCCCATAAAATTATTATAAAGAGCTACTTTTTACACAGTGAAGTACTATTGACTATTAAGACAACTGCCTATAAAATATGTACTAGTGAAAAAAAATTGTTTGACTCTCGAAAAGCCAAATTATTCTGTTTTTTAGAAAACAGTAGACGAAGACATGGTGTTACATGGATTTACATGTTAAAGGTCTTTAGTATTTTGTATGGAACTTGGAAAAGAAAGGAGAAGAATTGTACGATATTGGCATCGAACAACATAGCTTCACATGAAAGTGCCAAAAGCGGCTCCGGCGATTCACCATCACCTGCCTTTGTACAATTTTGTTTAAACAATCGTTGAGATTTCTTTTAATTCGACATGTGACTGAAAAAAATGATTAAAAAAGATTTATTTCAAACTTGATTTTCGATTTATTTCAATAATTACATGGTATACGTACTGGTACTATTTACTCTATGTCAATTATTATTCGTCAGCGGCTGGTAGTGTATTGATTTTGTAATACAAAAAGCATTCCCGAAAATATGATATAATAAAATTATACTGCTAAGAATCACCCGCTAATTTCTCGAAATAGTCGTGTAAAAGATATGCTGATGAAGTAGAGTATATAGTTGTCACTTAAACACATTTGTCCGGAGAATGACTCAAAAAGTATTTAATTGATAAAGTTGATACTGTATACATCTACAGAAGTTATTGATCAAAGGTTTAGTAACAAAGAACCATAACTCTAGCGTATTCCTTATTTTCATTGCCCCATCCCACTCTCTTTATGTAAAAGTCGTGTCTTGAAAACTGTGTAAAGGATTGAGATTATACAAGCTGTAGTTCACAAAACTTTGATAGACGCCAATGAAGGGGTCTGCAGTAAGCAAATAATAACATTCTTTGCGCCAACACGCCAACGCGCAAACACACCAGGCCCCGATTTCACGAAAATACTAAAGTAATTGCTCAGCTAAGTACGTTATTTTAAAGCCAAATTGTCACTAAAATTAAGGATATTTCTTGTTGTCATTTTTAACGATAGTCTATTTTTAATGAATAGCATGTTGAAAGAAAAATATGTTTTATAATACTAAATGCAAGTCAGACATAGCGAAATATTCATTTTATTTCAACTCAAGCATTTAAGAATTTACTGATATAAATTACTTGTTATAAAACAATATTTCTTTCACAAATACTAACAGGTAAATATAAATGCAATAAATGGGTAAATACTATTCTGGCAAACCTGAATTCTTAAAGGAATAAACATGCAAGAGACTGAAAAGTGTTGAAATAAGTTGAGCATGTTACTGAGTAAATACTTAAGTTTTTCGTGAAATCGGGGCCTGGGGGCCGTTTTATCAACATAGGCGTAACTTACGCCAGCTTTCTGGCGTAACATAAACTTACGCATTTTTTACGTTTTGCGCAAAGCGTTTTATGAAACACATTTTGAAACTAGCGTAACTTTGGCGTAAATCGTAAAGAAATGCGTGACACAGTCAACAGCACCTGTTTCCGGTGACGTCATTTTACCGCAAAAGTGTCAACTTGCATGGCCGCTAAACTGTCAAATAAAAAAATCGCCAGAAAAGAAAGATTATCTTACTGGTATAGATCAGAAAACAACTTTGTCATTGGAATTCACTTTCTTTTACTAGTATTCATCAACATAAGTTTACTGAATTATCAGAATTAGTTACCAAAACAAGTATTTAATGTCTGTATTTTATTGACCTTGAATTGTACTGCATGTTCGGACAAGACTACATCTAAATACAGATGTATGCGCGTGCCCGCTTTGTATACGTGGGAGTAATTCGTGGGTTTAAAATCAGGCCGCACTTATTGTAGCTATGTCACATGGGGTTTGGACCCGGCCTGCTCCGTCTCAGCTCATTATTATACATTTTAATACAAAAGCAAATTTCTTGCATATCGGATCGGCATTTCCGGTGATTTTGACCATGCCGGAAAAACTGGTGTGGCACCCCTGCCAGACGA
The DNA here is from genome assembly GCA_022818135.1 of Saxidomus purpurata. Taxonomy (NCBI): domain Eukaryota; kingdom Metazoa; phylum Mollusca; class Bivalvia; order Venerida; family Veneridae; genus Saxidomus; species Saxidomus purpurata. The sequence goes on along the minus strand of JAFMSR010000012.1, from coordinate 38,746,415 downwards.
CTCTCGTGAATTACTTATGACGTAGCGTTATAAACATTGTGACGTCACTTTCATAAACACAACGTGAGAATATTAGATGGGAATATCCGTCACCCCGGGTTACTGTTTTGCGGGAACTCGGCAAAACAGTTACCCTTGGTGACGGATATTTTGATCTGAACCTCGTGCTCATGACAGAAACCATAAATACAGATCCTTGGCATCAGAGTATCCAGAAGCCCGGTTAGCTCAGATGGTTAGAGCGTCTGACTTGCAAGCAGACAGTCCTGGGTTTTAATCCTACACTTAAGTTACACATTATTGGTGACAAGGTTAAAAACAGTCAGTTTGAGCTTATAAGGGTAATGGGTGGTTCTTAGTGGACCAGAGAGCATGCGGTATTTGCAGGGGTTATCATCAATGCCCAGCTCAAAAGCTATACACTTCCACTGTATGGTCAAAACCTTCAAAGATAGAGTGGAATAGTGTAGTGATCCTAGGCTTCAAGTTCAGAGTATCCAGGAACCCGATTAGCTCAAATGGTTAAAGTGTCTGACTTGCAAGCAGGGATGTGGGCTCAACTCATGCACTTGGTAGATGTTTTCTCATTAAGTGGCTATGGAGATAGTCTTTGTACAACACACTAAATAACATTGTAATTGTACGTCAGTAAAGTGTTGATTTACTGAGATGCATCATTGCATTCAGTCATCATGTGGCATTTTACGTAGATATACTTTAGTATATATTTATAGTTAATAAATTATCTTTGATAATTATCAACTTGTTTCAGTTGTGAGACAGATATACCTCAGCAACCTAAACAGAACCCAGCCTCTACATGAATATTTGGCTAGAGGGCCTGAGTTAGCCCTAGGTATACCAAAGCCCTTCGTCATTAGATCACAGAAAAAGTTAATTAATTCAAACTCTTTTCAAATTTCTGTTTGGTTTTTCTATTGAAAATGTAATTTCTAGCTGTGTAAGCAGCTAAGGTGACTCCATTTTAGAGTAATAATAGTTGTTAATTACATTTACAACCCCTAAATCATTTCTAAATACACCAGCACGGATTTTAAATGATTTGTGCAAACAAACTGTCTGTTTCTTCCGGGATCGCGGAAACAGAAGACAATGGGGAAAATGCAGACGTTTGAAATTTTAAGTTCATCCATCTTTAAAAACATATAGATCTACAATTGTTTAGAAAGTATTTCTACAAAATGTAGAATCACTAAAACCACTTTAATAAAGTTGGTAAAAGTGATACTGCAAAGAAAAGTATTTTACCCTTGTTTCCGATCATTTCGCTTGCTTGGTTACCGTGAAAGTAAGAAGCTGTGAAAGTTAAGGTGTTACAAAATCCACTACTGTAAAGTGAATTGTTCTAGAGGCAGAGTTTCTTTTTCAATCGACGATAGCCGCCATCATGATTTTGACTTGCGTAACTACTTGCGCCTGCTCTTGACATGGTGCAAAAGTTACGCCAATTTTTACGTCTTTACGTTACGCCAGCTGTTGATAAAACGCTCCTTACGCCAAACGTAGTAGTAACGCCAGAACTTACGCCAAAACGTTGGCGTAAATATGTTGATAAAACGGCCCGCAGAGCGACAAATTATTGATGTAGTTTGTCGTATTGGCGCACTTTATTTGTCGTCCTTTGGTGCCTCTAGACGCGCCAACAATGGCCGAAATCAGATACCATATAAATCATTATGTATCTTTTTAATCAATTTAGCCCGTATTTGTATTGCTTACTTCACAACGGAAAATACGTTTTGGCATGTTTCCAAAAAATCAGAGCAATTCAATTGGTTTTCAAATGCGTTTGTGATAACCTCACTTCAAGGTGAGTTCAAATAAATATAATATTTTAAGCAATGTTTACTATAAACAAAAATGTTTTAGCAAATTCGATATAGAACATAATAAATTAGATATTACGCAATGTGCAGTTGATATAGATTTCGAAAATTTAATAGTTTGTAGACAAATATTCGATGTTTCGGGACGTGTAACAATACAACTAACTATGCAGTGCGAAGAGCGTGAATCAAAACCGGAATCAATACGGAAGTTACTGGTGCAACAGGTAGATGAGCAGTCGCCGTTGTGTGATGTGACAATAAAAGTGGGACATTGGGTATGTTATATCACTAGTCACTAGTACAATGTATATGTATAAATATCATTTATAGGCATACTAAATAATCTTAACCTATTAACTAAAATAGTGTATGTATGTTTCATTTTATCTTAATCCCGCAACAGTTGTTCCCCAAATCTTTAGTGATCATATCTTTTTGCCACCTAATAAAAATTCTTAAATGTAGCGTTACTACTAAAACAGTGAAGAAATATTGACTTTAACTATTATTTTAACGTTATTGACAGTATATTTTGTCACCTGTCCTTTTTTCCATCATTGGAATTTCCATTGAAGGACTACTCACAGTTTTACGTCAAAATCATTCATAGACCATCACAATGTCAAAACCAACTCGTGGTACCAAAAATGAATGTTAGAGGTACATTTGTATACCGCTTTCATGAATGAACAAAAACTGCATACAAAATATATCGGGGTTTATTTGATCTTGTTAAAAAGAAAAAAGTAAGACTCTACCAAATCTTAATGTTTTTAGCTCATATGGCACAAAGTGCCAGGGTGAGCTATTAGGATCACTCACCGTCCTGAGTTCGGCACCCGTCATCCGTCCGTCAACACTTTCCTTTAAACAACATCTCCTCTGAAACAACTATACCAATGTTGATGTCACTTGAATGGGATGTTCCTTGCATGAAGCTCTAGCAAACTAGTCTTCATGCAGCGCTCTGGTTGCTATGGGAGAATAGGAAAAACATAAGAACTCTTATAAAATAAATTAGATATTTTGCATGTAACATATTGTATGGTAGACCTCAACGAGGGTTGTTATGATTATGACACCTGGATCAAACTTTACCCCGCCCTGGGGGTTCACTTGATTTTACATAGGTTTCTATCAAATAAACTTAGAAGAAACTTCTAATCTGAAATCACACGACCTAAATCTTAGATATTTGGCATGTAACATTGCTTATTGACCCCTGCCAAGATTGTTAAAAACTCATAACCCCTTGGTCAAATCTTACCCTGCCTGGGGCTCTCTTGATTTCACATTGGCTTATATATGAAAATCTTTAGATTTTTATTCTCTGAAATCACAAGGCATGGAGCTTAGCTATTCAGCATGTAGCATTGCCTTGTGGACCTCAATTAACATTCCCCAGGAAGGGGGAGTGGTCATTTGATTTCACAAGATTCAAGATTCAAAGTTAATTTATTATAACGTATACATGTATATAGTATTGTGTTACAACCAAATGCCTTGACAAGTTCATCGTGACAAATATAAATACAAATTTAACTGATTCTTACCTAGAAAAACGTATTACGTAGAAAATGTATAAAGTATGTGTCAAGATGTTGAGCTAATAACAATAGACTAGTACAGTTTTGACAAATTGGTATAATAATTATCATGATAGGAACATATATTTTATTTCTTTATTTGAACATTTATAAAAAAAATAGTCCTACCTTTTAACTCAGTAAATATTTTGAAATACTATTTAAGTGGACTGTATATTCTGTACGAGCTGAAGGAAAGAAAAATTGATGGAGCAAATGCTATGAGAAAAAGCTTAAAAATGACAAACAGGTTTAGCTAAACTTACTTTAAGCTAGAGTCTGTAAGAGTAAAGTACAAATGCTAACTTGTAATAATGTTGATTGTTTATACTTATAATGGTCTAAATGTATAGTATTGTCCACTGTGCGTTAGATCAATCCATGTACTTGCAACCACTTTTGACTGCCGCAAAGTAAAAGCATGATATATAAATTTGGCAAGATTCAATGTTATTATTATCTTATCAGCTTCCATTAACTGGGTAAATTTAAACACACTTGGTCTAACATGATAATATGATTTAATGTATTGTCTACGAATTTCTCTATATATGGGGCAAATAATCACGAAATGGTATTCATCTTCAATGTCACCAGAATTACAAATTTTACAAGTACGCAGATTTCTATCAATTCGCTCATTACCATTCCTGCCTGTTTCAATTCTAAGTTGGTGTGCTGATAATCTTAATCTTGGCAGAGCAATTCTGTACTTTTTAAGAACAATTTCAAGGTATTTTCCAAACCAAACATATATCTAAATTTTTTATACATAATTATTATTATACAAACTCTATAATGAATACTGTTGTTCTATGACTGAATAAAAGCGTCAATTACACGCTGCCTGAATCGAAAATGGAAATTAGGTAGGGCAACGCTTTCAGAATTACTCCATACGTATCCGAAGCCAAAATTGTCTAACAGAGCTTTCACTTTACTGGCCCAGTTATTACATGTAACACCTCGCATGCCCAAAAATAATGAATCATATAAGTGACTGACGATAATATTTTCAGACATCACATCTCTGCACCAATATTTTATTATTCGCATATCTATTTATATATAGAGGGTACCTGCATAGTTCACCGTAAACACTCATATTACATGTAGAAGTTTTAACATGCAGTAGCAATTTACAAAATTTTAGGTGTATTCGTTCTAGTTATTTAGATTTTGTAAAACCCCAGACTTCACTTGCGTAACTCAATGTTGACCCCACAAATGCATCAAATAACTGACATACTGTATTTGCAGTTGAAATTTCTTAATATTATCAAGTAGTGCATACATTGCCTTTAGACTTTTGCCAACATTTCCTGGTTCAAAGTAAAGCTACCTGTATAATTAAACACGGTACCCAAATATTTAAAGTCATTCACTGCCTCCAGTGGAAAGCCATTGAACTGCCATTTTTCGTTATTTTTTAAAGGACCTCTTTTCCTGAACACAACAACTTTACTTTTGTTGGCAAAAAACATTAAAATGAAAGATATTTCATCTAAAGTCAAACCACTTGTATGATCACCAAGTAAAAATAGTTCTAAATCTTCAAGAAATAGAGAAAATAAGACCGGTGAAATTACCTCCCCTTGTTTTAGACCAATTGAACATTCAGAGTAAGATTTGCATCCCCTTATCCGAGCCTTCACCTTTGAATACATATCACGTATAATTCTCGACGTCTTACCAGTGACACCTAGTTTATATAATTTAAACCACAAACCATTACGATAGACACTGTCGAATGCCTTACTTAAAGCGTTGAAAGCGCAGGCCAGTCGGCTTTTCTCACTAAGAATTTTACTAATTATAGCATTTAAAGGGACATAACCTTTAACTGATGTCGAACTAAATTACCTCAAAACATAAATAATAGAATCTTTGGAAATATCATAAGTTAACCAAAAAGTTGCATTCTCAGTCATTATCAATAAAATCAGCGGTTTAAAATACACGGCAGTACCGTAAACCATTTAATGGTCTATGTAGAGCTGTTGTTGTACAATTAATTGGTGGATGCGATTTATTACAAAAAGCCTCTATACTGATTAATTGTGGTAAAGAGTGCCTCTTTAAAACAAAATAGCATCTATAGTTGAGCGTCCTTTTCTGAATCAGAATTGAACACCACTTACAATGTTATTGATTTCTATCCAGCTGTTAATTCTTTTATTTAATATACCCGTGAAAATTTTGCAAAGCAACTTACTAGTGTGATGCCCCTATAATTATTAACATCTTCGGGATCGTTTTTCTTTTACATAAGCTTGTAAAGGATAAACCTCAAAAATCTTGTCTAAACTCACAAGGCCCAGAGCTTACATATTGTGAATATATTGTGTAGAGGACCTTTACGTATAATGCTCAAATCATGACCTCCCAGGTCATAACTGACCCTTCGTTTGATGCTATTGTTGACCTTGTATTATAGCAAATGGTAGTCAGATGAGCGATATAGGGCCATTTTGGCCTTCTTGTTTTTAAAACAGTACTAATAAAGTCAACCATTTACAAGGTAAAAAGTTGGACATTTTAAATTATAGTAGAAGGAATGTGTTTGCATCGAACAACAAAGCTTCACAAGAATGTGTCAAAAGTGGCTCGAACTATGCACCACTCTTTGCAACAAATTGTTTACTTAATTATATATTTCTTTCTTTTGTACATGTAGAATCTACAGTGTAAAGAATCGTTGAGATTTCTTTTCATTCGAAAATTTGACTGGAACATTTGATTTATAAAGATTTACAATGTATTTCAAGAATTGCATAGTAAATATACTGGTGCTATTCACTCAATGTCAATAATTTTTTATCGACGTTTGGTAAAATATTATTATTGCAATCCAATTAACATTCCCGAAAACAATGGTAAGAATTACCCATTAATTGCTCGAGAACACCCTGATGAAATAGATGTTATTATATTAACTGTTTCAGTTTCGTAATAACATTCTATGGCATTAACATAACCTTATTCAACGTAAAGCCTTCATTCGTGCTGGAAAATGTACTATAAAGAACATGTAAGAACGAATACGAAAGTTTTATTTGAAGTTCAATTAAATCACCGTATTTAAAAAAACGCAGGTGGTCTAATCTCTTAATTGTTTTATCGCGTCTTATCAGTTTTAATCCTTTCTGATTAGGTCCAGCAATGTGTCTGTAGACTTGACAGTTTTATAGTTTATTTACGTCTCACCATACATGTTACATACAAATACATTTCATTATACTATATAAATAAGATTTAACATATATGCCATTCTTATAAGAATTATGAGAGACAGTCTAATATAATTTATACATATTAACTACATTTAAAAATCATGACACTAAATATATTATATTATCACAGATTAATGGATATACTAAAACATCAATGATTAAGATAACTACCCATATTATGATACCCGTAAAATGTTTTTATCTTCATCTCATTAAAATAGGAGTCTGGATCAGTTAATCCAATATACTCATAATTTAAAAAAAAAATAAAAAAAAAAAATAAAAATTACTTTAGACACATTAATACTGTGTTTTTTACACATAGAGGTTCACTGTTTCTCTAATGTGTTCACAATGTAAACATGCTACATACATTTATAGATTTTATATTTTACTTAAGTCTCATTTCTGCATATAAACAATATAATTTACAACTGACACTTACATTTACAATATACAGAACCACTCTTTTAAGAGTTATAAGAGACTATATGTACATGTATTACACGTTAAAAACATAAATGTCTTTAACATTAAAAGGTCTAATTATACAAAATATTTAGAGATTGGCATCAATCTGGACTATGATTTTACAGCCTAGAATCTGCTCTAAAATTAGTATAGAGTAATATGCGACAAGCGAAAAAGTACACTAATGTGTTTAATTAATAAGTGGTTTAAAAGAACAAATATTACCTCAGATCAGATCTGTTGTAAACTGATTGACAACAACCTCTAAAATATCCCTATGAATGCATAAAACAGTTTCTATACACAATACAAAATTATATATCGACAGTTGCACCTAAGTTATAACTATCTATACAATATATTGCTTCTTGTTTTCAGTATCATAAAACAGGTTTTGGCACTAATTTTTACCATGTTCTCGTTAGTCAGTACAAATATAAATTTATCCTCATCACAGAGATTATTAAAATGCGTATGAACTACATTAGCCCTACTATAAAGATCATTTCTAATGGTTTGATATGCATTACAGTGTAACAGTACATGCATTTCATTTTCAATGCCATTACTGCAGATTGAACAAAGTCGCTGATTTTCAGGAATGTTTTGATATCTACCAGTTTCTAGTCTAAGTGGAGCAACTCCAGATCGAAATTTTGCATATGCAGCTCTATGTTTAGCTGGAATATTGGCATTAACATATTTTTCAATAGTGTATTCTTGTTTAAACTTTTTATATGTTCTTAATTTATTTCTCCCTCTACCAAATGGTCCAATATCACTATTAAGACCCGTTCTCCATTTTAATACAAAGTTTTGCATTGTACATGTCTGTACTTTATCACAGAAATCTCTAGAAGAATGGGCATCACTATTTAAAAGTATATCGTCTAAACCAATGTCACCGACATGTTTTTTAAACTAAACTTGAACTGCCAATTCTTACAACCATTGTTACCTTTCGATTTACAATAATAAAAGATCTTATGATTTAGTCTACCGTTTTCCATTCTACCAATTCTATGCCAGTGTTGGGCAACAGACTTCCATTGTTTCACCTGTGGAGGCTGCCAAGCAAGTTCACCATATACAGCATTATTGAGTGTATATCGACCAACACCAAGTACAAATCGCATTGCCCGCAACTGTACAGCATTTATGCATGAGTAACAACTTGTTCCCCATATAGCGGCACCATACGAAATGATTGGCCAAATGGTATTATCATATAGCTTTTTAAATACGGCATATGGCATACCACCAGCAGACTTATACTTTGCAATCAACAGGCCTAAAGCTCTACTTGCACTCTGAGCTACACATTTGGCTGTTACTTTATAGTCCAGATACTCATCAAGCAATATTCCAAGATATGTGTATTTGGTCGTTACCCGTAATTTATCATCACCACATGTGAAACTGAATGAAGTTCTGTTGTCCGACTGTGGTCTAAAATGTACTATTTGACTTTTTGAAGGATTCATAACCATATTATTCAAATTACACCAATCATTCAATATATTTAACATAAACTGTAAATCATTTTCATAACCAGCAATTAAAACAATATCGTCTGCATATAATAACAAACATATTTTTTCATTGCCTATACATATACCTTTGTCTGCAGACTTGATGGAAACTGCTAAATCATTTACAAACAGATTAAACAACAGAGGGGACAACGAACATCCCTGTCTAAATCCACACTGTACATCAAAGCTATCTGTGTGGTACCCATTTATTCTAACACTAGAAGATACATTGGTATACAATGATTTAAGTGCAACAAGAATTTTACCTTTAATACCAACATCTGAATTTGTAATTTTATTCCATAAAATACTTCTATCGATGAAATCGTATGCTTTCTTAAAGTCAGTAAACGCACAAAAGGTTGATTGTTTTAATTTCTTTCTGGTATCAATTATATTGGTCAGAGAAGATAAATGGTCAACTGTACTTCTCTTTTTCCTAAAACCATTCTGTTCGTCTACAATTATATTATTGGATTCAACCCATTCTGAGATTCTTTCATTTAAAATTGAGCAATATAGTTTATACATAGAACATGACAATGCAATACCTCTGTAAGATAGAGGATCCCTAGGGTCTGTTGTATTAGACTTTGGAATAGGGCTTATTATAATTTTTCCCCAATTAGATGGAACAATTCCTGTATCAAAACATACATTGAATAACATGTGTAAGACAGAAACACAACATTCATTCTTCAAAATATCTACAGGTATACCATCTATGCCACAAGCTTTATTCAATTTGGCTTTGAAAATGGCTTTCCTAACTTCTAAAAGTGAAATTTTAACATTAATTAAAATAAACTATAAAACTATTTAAAAAAACGCAGGTGGTCTAATCTCTTAATTGTTTTATCGCGTCTTATCAGTTTTAATCCTTTCTGATTAGGTCCAGCAATGTGTCTGTAGACTTGACATGTAGTACAATAGTAGGACCATAAATTTTATTGATAGGAACAGATAATTGATTTATAACTTATTTCCTGTTGTTTATATAAACAGTTTTATGTAATTATGACATTTTACTTTTATTGCAGGATATGAAAAATACTTTTAAACTGTGATTTTAAGTTATATTGATGATGTTAATATACTGATGTAATTACTCTTACAGCAAACCCATTATCTTTTTGTTTAAAAAATGAATGTCACAGTTGAAACATAAAAATATTCTTTTAAATAACTGCAAAATAACTGTGATTTCATAGTTAGATTGAGCAATGTTTTATATACTCAGGTAATTACTCAGCAAACCCATTATCTCATTTTTTTAAACAACTGTTACAGTAGATACATAAGAGAAAGTATTGGCTTATTACACAGTTAGAAGAAGCGCTCAGTTGCATTTTTAATTTACATAGAAATAAATACAGTCAGAAGGATTCTTTAGAACATAGCTCATTCTAACTATGAAATCACAGTTATTCTGCAGTAATTTAAAAGTATAAAAATAATATGTTTCAGTCATAACAGAAAATAAATGGATATTTATCTAAATCGTTTGATTAATTAATTTATTTAAAAAAAACGTATAAAAATCTGAAGATGTTAGGATAGTCAGACGATTTTAACTGAAATTGTATATAGTGTGCATACACACATATTTTTTATGTTAATCTTTATATCACGGATTCCCAAATCAGTTTTCTTTTCTAGTATGTAATTTCCCAATCAAATTAAATTACCAATCACTTACAGTTATTATATCAAAATAACTGAAAGTGATAATTTCTTTAAAGTAAAAGTATTTGCTTGGATAACTGATTTTATAATTTAATTTGATTGGGAAATTACATACTAAAAAAGAAAACTGATCAAATGAAATTATCATATCTTATTAAGGTCTTTAAATTTATGCAGATCTACATTATCTGCACATAATGTAAGGGAATTATACTGTAGCTGAATATGATAATCAGAAGCTTGTCTACAAGTGACCAGTCTTGTAAATTGACCACCGCTGTAAAAACGTATGACTGACTGGACCCCTGTGGTGAATATCTCACATTCCTGTTCATTTGCCTTTAAAACATTTTTGTGAGACAATAATTTCCAAATTCTCCGAATAATGTGTTTTGTCGGTTTGTCTAATACGTTTGTCTTGGGCAGCTATTTAATGGATTTAGTTGATACTATTTACATTAATAGAGGTTACATATCAATTGTTCAGTGACAAGGAACAATAACTCTAGCTCATCTCTTATTTCAATTATCCCCCTGTGTGCAATAACTGGAGTATTACTCGAAAATTGTGTAAGGGATTGAGATGATAGTGCACACAATGATAAAGGCCATTAACAGGTTTTAAATTAGTAGTTTACAAAAACTAAAACTCTTTCTTGCCCAATTATTGAATTATCTCCTTTTATTATATGAAGTTATGCGTGTCAACTCTTTCTTGGCCCATATTTACGGAAGCCCAATAGTGCCACTTTGTTCTTTTTAAATGGATTTTTTCAACATAATTGTTTTGAAAATTCAAGATACTAAGTTGAATATTCAAGATACTAAGTTGAAAATTCAACTTACTAAGTTGAAAATTCAACTAACTAAGTTGAAAATTCAAAATACTAAGTTGAATATTCAAGATACTAAGTTGAAAATTCAACTTACTAAGTTGAATATTCAAGATACTAAGTTGAATATTCAACTTACTAAGTTGAATATTCAACTTACTAAGTTGAATATTCAAGATACTAAGTTGAATATTCAAGATACTAAGTTGAAAATTCAACTTACTAAGTTGAAAATTCAAGATACTAAGTTGAATATTCAAGATACTAAGTTGAAAATTCAACTTACTAAGTTGAATATTCAAGATACTAAGTTGAATATTCAACTTACTAAGTTGAATATTCAAGATACTAAGTTGAAAATTCAACTTACTAAGTTGAATATTCAAGATACTAAGTTGAAAATTCAACTTACTAAGTTGAAAATTTAACTTACTAAGTTGAAAATTCAAGATACTAAGTACTAAAATCAGTAACTTGAATTTTCAACTTAGTAAGTTGAATTTTCAACTTAATATCTTGAATTTTCAACTTAGTAAGTTGAATTTTCAACTTAATATCTTGAATATTCAACTTAGTAAGTTGAATTTTTAACTTAGTATCTTGAATATTCAACATAGTAAGTTGAATATTCAACTTAGTAAGTTGAATATTCAACTTAGTATCTTGAATATTCAACTTACTAAGTTGAATTTTCAACTTAGTATCTTGAATTTTCAACTTAGTATCTTGATTTTTCAACTTAGTAAGTTGAATTTTCAACTTAGTAAGTTGAATTTTCAACTTAGTAAGTTGAATTTTCAACTTAGTATCTTGAATATTCAACTTAGTATCTTGAATATTCAACTAAGTAAGTTGAATATTCAACTTAGTATCTTGAATATTCAACTTAGTAAGTTGAATTTTCAACTTAGTATCTTGAATATTCAACTTACTATCTTGAATTTTCAACTTAGTTATGTTGAAAAAATCAATTAAAAAAACAAACAAAGTGGCACTATTGGGCTTCCGTACATATTTAATTACGTTTGCCCGAAAGATAATTCTTAAACCATGAACCAAATTGCCTTGATATTACTCATGGCACAGATCTGTATTTAGGTCCGTGCACATAGAAATAGAAGACATTTATAGAAACTATTTTATCCAAAACCCATAGTTCTATTTTATCCAAGGTTTGAGTTTATAATATTATGCCTTAACAGATTGTTTCTTAACTCTATAAAGGATTATTTTTTTATAACACATATTGAGGGACGCATTTCAGAAATTGATAAATCTAAGAAAACCATAAATCAAGGTTGTCACATTGATGATTTCCTATGTTTTGCGATATTATATTTCTTCAAAACAGAACTCAAGAATAATACTTATGGGTTCAACACAGTGTTAGACTTTATTAAAAAAAGATGCAGTGTGTAATAGCCTTAGCTCTGCCAAGTATCCTTTTGAATTATCTCTGTTGACCACATAGAGAACATAGTTCAAAATGCGAGGAGCATCCATTGGTGTTACCGATACTCGATTTATTGACTTGGTAATATTACGTTAACTAGAACTTTTGTTTTCATATTTGTGTGATATTTAATTCATAAACTAAATTTAGAATGTATCATAACATGCCTGTTTGGTTTTAGGAGAAGAAGTTCCACCACTGCGTATTGGTTGCAAGTCCATTCTTTGACCATGCTCTTAATGACAATTTCTTGGAAAAACAGACAGGTAATAGTTTCGTGTATGCATCCACTTGTTGCCTTAAGGAATATTCACCACGAGCACCTATAAAATTAACGAGACTGCATAAACAATTGAGTGTAAATTGTTTGAAAATAAGCTGCCTTCCTATCATAATCATCAGTCTGGTGATATTACAGTCTATGACGCCAGTGTCATATTAATCTTGTCATGCTTTTTACCTATTTAGGATGTTGCTTTTACTCCGCTTCCTATTAAAGTCAATGTGTATACCTCTAAATTGTACAGAAACATTTCTTGGAGTAAAAGTCAAAAGAAAACTCGAATATAAAATTTGTATAATTCATCGATTATTCATATATTTTGATTTCAGGAACTCTCGCGCTCAGAAATGGTACACCTCTCACCGTGGAAATGGCCATAATGTTTCTGTATGGTAAAAGACCAAAACTAACAGTAGACAATATCGAAAGTATGATTGACCTTGCAGAGTTTCTCCTTCTTCCAAATTTGAAGTCTGTATGTATTAGTTGGCTAAATACTGTCACCGTAACTGAAGAAAATTGTATGCATTTGCTTCAGCTCTCCAGCATCTACGACTTTGAGATTAAGACTTGCATTGAATATCTAATGGGTCATATGCAGGAAATGCAACATCATTCGCAGATAGTTAACCTGTCCAATGAGTCTGTTCAATACCTTTTCTCGGAGAGGAAACTTTCATATGTGCCTATGGATGATAAGGTAACTTTTCTAGTACGTTGGGCAAGCAGTCAACCTGAAAGAAGAAGGAAATACCTCAAAGAACTTTTTGAAATGGTTGATTGTCATGAAGTCAGTAAGATAGTGCTGGATGTACTGAAAGCCAACCCGAACGTATGCAAGGTAATTGATTTGGAAAATATAGAATCCAATGCGGAGAACGATATCAGACATCCACACAGGGTTTTGTTAATGACAGGTGCAGACTATGGTACATTGTGGTGTCTGGATTTAGAGAGAGAGAAATGGTACCGTCTTAATTCAGAAGCTTACAAAGAGGAAATGGGACCCACTTATCACTGTGAAATTGCAGGTGCGAGTTGTGTCAACTCCGAGATATACTTTATGGAAAGGAATTTTAGATATACGCAGTCGTCACAAGTTCGTATTCTAAATGTAGAAGAAGATGTTTGTAAAACATACGAATTTTTCTATGAAGACAATTGTCAGAATCCGGAGAATATTCATGGTTATTGTATCATCGGAGATGTATGTATTGCATATGTGAACGAACAAGTAGAAATCAACAGCCAGACAAGAAAAGAAACTGTGGCCAGAGACCTTCCTCGTTGTCTTCCGAACGAAGTTTTTCTTGAACAGGAAATAGAGGAAACTGACAGCACCGCAGCAAGTAGATACATAAACACGGCTTCATCATATATTGACCAAAACACTGCGCACAGAGATCTTATTCGGTGTATTCTGAACGGAGGCTTACGAGAAACAGAGGAAGATGACAACACTATGACAAGTAGATACATAAAAACGGCTACATTATATATTGGATATATTAAAGACGAAAGTATAAAATTATCACCACTATTGTCTTTTAAAGACAAACATATAGAAGAAGTCTGCATCAATAAGGTGTTATCGGTAGCAGTTCTCTTTGAGTCAAGGGTTTCACTTTTTGATCTTGTTGACTACAAAATTGAGACGATGCACTTGCAAACAAAATACACGGACAGGTTAGTTCAAACTGATGATGGATTTATCATTTACGATAACAAAAGATGCATATGTTTAACCAGGATATCGATTGGACAGTCTCTCCCTACGAAGTTCCTAACAAAGGACATTCCGTTAGAAATCAAAGACCTTTATGAAAATAAATATATATTTTGTGGCAATACCTGGTACCGTTACTACAGAAAGATATGCGAGGATCATTTTATTTTTGAAAGCGCTTCACATACCGACATATTGTCCAAATGTTCCATTGAAAATGTGAATTGGAAAGACTTACCACTTCCAGCCGAAGAGATGAAATGCTATAGCTCAACAATAAAAGATAGTTTATTTCAAATCCGTCTCCCCAAAAACAAGTTACGCTGCGATACCGAATGTCCACATTGCAAACTTAGACCTAAAAGCTCAGAACGGAGTGCATTTGGAGCAGACTACGATTCGAATTACATTTATTTTGACGATTCGTCAGATGACGAGCATTATCGGTCAAAATGGCACTACGATGAATATGAAGACTTTGCTGACGATGGATTTCTTTTTTGTTACTAATTTAAATCGCAAAATAATGTTTGGTACATTATCATACACATGATACGGTAGCAGCAAGTTTGAGTGTATTCGTAGCAAATACAATGATAAGCTCTCGTTGACAATTTATGCTGTTTGAAAAGCTAGAGTCAAACTTTCCTTACTCTTACGGATACTGATACCGGTAATGCAGTTTTAACATTAATTGGTACAAGTGTTTCAGAAAATTGCTGCTTAAAACAATGTATACAACAATACTTAAGGACATTTTTTATTCTTAAAATATCTTTTTTAAATAATATGGTACACTGCGGGTAAACAATGTACTTGAAATACACAAAATAACAGAATAACAAGACCTGTATTGATATTGGACACGGGCTGAATAGAATTGGGCCGTGCTCATACAGATGCAGGGGCATTAAAGAATGGGGAGAAACCAAGGGCAGTGTTCATGCAAGTTGGCGCATGCGTTTGTACATTTGCGTGCGGGGATATATACAAAGATTAATTAACGCAAGAATGTGAGGAAACCAGATACCATGGGGTTAACTTCACGGCGTCGCGAGCTTCACTTCGCGAGACGCGGGGAAACAAGGTGATTGAGTCACTGGGACTGCGGGTTGATAGCAGTGGACACGGGTCTGAGTTCGCGACGCGGGTATGACAATTAAGAATCGGTAGCCAGATCGGTATTAGTACTAGTGGACACGAGGTTGAGTCCGTGAGGCTGGGATAATAATCTGACAAACGGTGTAACCAGATCTGCATAAGTGGTAAAGGACACTGGGATATGTTTATGTTGATGTGGAAGCACTAAATAATGGGATAAAACTAACGGATGTGTTCATGCGAGTGGGTGCATGCGTTTAAATGTACAATAAAATTGTTGATATCAATGTAGTACAAAATTAATGTATCACGTTAGTGTCATTCGTAAACACCAGAAACAATAATAGTTACCTTTGGGGCTTACTCGCGATATTGCATCGAAACCAACGGTCATCCTCTTTGTCCATAAATACGAAAAACACATTAATAGTTCGTAAAATTAAAAACTCTGTCTCCTTTTGCGTTTTCAGAAAACTGGTTGATTGGTGTGGATCTTAAATAAAGGAGTCCAGTTATTTTTAGTACTCTTTCTCATAAATCGTTGTCTGTATTTTCAAAGAATTCTGTTAATAACTAGTAGAAACACGAAATACATTAGGTTAATAACACGGAAGTTCTTGGTTCAACAAGTAGAAGAGCAGTCGGACTTGTTTGATGTCGTAGTGAAAATAGTAGAATGGGTAAGTTTGTAAAGTTGTCGTTTTCATTAAGAATTACTCGTTCTCTAGATTTTCGAATAAGAATTAACGTCAAGCTATTCTCTTGAAAAGACAGATGGAACTTCTGCGGAGCTACAATCTCGGGACATTGCCTCCGGTGTTTTAGTTCTTTTGTACATATTTTATAGTTAGAACAAAAAATCTCTAGCATTTAAAAAAGTGTGACACAAATGTGTACAAGTAGGATATATATACTAGCTTAACGGGCACTTGGTTGTAATGAATACTTATTATAATTACATGTTGTGTAGGGCTTTTGACCTTACCAACGTGTAACGGACAATCCGTGGACAAACATATTTTGAACTCCCATTAATGACATTTACACACCATAAAAGTACAGTTAAGTAAAAAATCAACAGTACTCCGATTAATGAAGATATCCGTAAAGTTGGTTTGCAGTTCGCATTGCGCAGTTCGCGATTCGAATAGCGAACTGGCAACTGAGAAATCAGTTTTCAGTTCGCGATTTGAATTGCAAACTGCGAACTGGCAACTAGTCTGTAGTTCGCAGTTCGCAAACTGCAAACTAGTAACTAGTCTTCATTTTAACCGCGAACTGAGAACATGGAACTAGTCGGCAGTTCCCAATTCGAGTCGAGAACTGCGAACTACAGACTAGTTGCCAGTTCGCAATTCGAATCAAGACCTGCGATCTTGCAAATAATCTTCATTTAAACCGTCAACTGGGAATGAGAAGTAGTTTTCATTTCATTATTCGATTAGGAAACTCGTGTTTGGTTTTCATTTCGTAATTCGAACCGGGAACTGGCAACTAGTCTGCTATTTGCAGTTCGCAATTCGAATCATGAACACTCGTTTTGTCAAACATATGATAAAGATATCAAAATGATTTTCACTTTTATCGGTCTGCAATTGTAGCAGGTTAGAACAGTTTTAAAAGACTCTTTTAGCATTCTTATAAACGAACTTATCTTCTGTATCTCAATTTGTTACAATGATAACGTTCCACTTTAAAAGTCTCTACAACATACTTACGAAGCTTTTAAAACTTCATTAAATTTACGGCCTACCCTAGAGATGGCAATAATGTTTCTATATGGTAAAAAAACCAATATTAACAGAAGATAATATCGAACATATGATCAACTTGGCAGAGTTTCTACTTATTCCAAATTTGAAGTCTACATATGTCACGCAGGAAAACTGCATGAATTTCCTCGATTTGTCCAACACATATGAATTCGAGATACCAAGATGCAATGAGTATCGTTTGGGCCATTTACCTGAAATGCTACGTCATGCAAAGATGGTTAAACTGTCCAAGGATTCGATTCAACACCTCTTTCAAACAGAAAACTTTCTTACGTAACAATGGATGACAAGGTCAATTTTCTAATAAAATGGGTCAAATGTCAACCTGCAACAAAACAGAAGTCCGTCAAAGAACTCTCCAAAATAATCGACTTTCATGAGGTTAGTCAGGCAGTGCTAGATTCATTAAAACAAACCAGAACCTGTGCGAAATAAATTCAGAACAAATATCATCCCAAATGATTGATGAGACCCTTGATTGTCATCCTGTTTTAACCATGAGATGTGAAGGGTACGCTTTCTGGTGTTTCGATTTATTGAGAGAAAAATGGTTCAGGTTGGAGTCGAAAGTGTTTGTAAAAAGCCCTATGTTTCTGTTTGAGAATATGGATATTTTGAGTGCGTCAAATTCGAAGTCGGAGGTAAATAAATATAATGTCTTAAATCTCAGTTTAGAAACAGACACGTACAAAGTGTACCAAATGATTCGATCAGATAGTGATAGGTGCCTTACAGAGTAAATTTCTCAAGTCGAAAAATACTATAAATGGGTTTCTTGTTTTAGTTCGTACATAGTACATATATCTATCAACATAATATCTACCGCTAAACTAACGTTAATTATGACTGTAGAGTAATTATACTTCCTCGACCAGTGTTAAACAGTCAATATTTAGAGTAACATAATTTGATAAGAAAAACAAGGATTAAGTTTATTTTCCTGATGCAAATGTAATGTACGGAATTCTAGCTGCCAACCGCTTTCATATAGATCGTTTTAGTTCACTAATCGCTTAAGCTTTGGTAAATCAATAGTCACAATAGTGGAATAATGCTGATTTACAGGAACAAAAAAACGTGCGCCGCGTCTGACCAATTTGTTTTTGTAAATGCCCTTAATACTTAAAGCAGGCTAAAAAACATGTTTACTATAATATCAGTAGTTTTCTACATTTACATTTCTTAAGAAAGTTGTTATTGGTGTGCGTGAGTTCTCTGCAAATTTTCTAAGGTTTATTCATATAGGGACTTTTAAATAGTGATACCCATTCTTCTAGAGATTTCTGTGATAAAGTACAGACATGTACAATGCAAAACTTTGTAGTAAAATGGAGAACGGGTCTTAATAGTGATATTGGACCATCTGGTAGAGGGAGAAATAAATTAAGAACATATAAAAAGTTTAAACAAGAATACACTATTGAAAAATATGTTAATGCCAATATTCCAGCTAAACATAGAGCTGCATATGCAAAATTTCGATCTGGAGTTGCTCCACTTAGACTAGAAACTGGTAGATATCAAAACATTCCTGAAAATCAGCGACTCTGTCCAATCTGCAATAATGGCATTGAAAATGAAATGCATGTACTGTTTCACTGTAATGCATATCAAACCATTAGAAATGAAACCATTAGAAATGATCTTTATAGTAGGGCTAATGTAGTTCATACGCATTTTAATAATCTCTGTGATGAGGATAAATTTATATTTGTACTGACTAACGAGAACATGGTAAAAATTAGTGCCAAAACCTGTTTTATGATACTGAAAACAAGAAGCAATATATTGTATAGATAGTCATAACTTAGGTGCAACTGTCGAGATATAATTTTGTATTGTGTATAGAAACTGTTTTTATGCATTCATAGGGATATTTTAGAGGTTGTTGTCAATCAGTTTACAACAGATCTGATCTGAGGTAATATGTGTTCTTTTAAACCACTTATTAATTAAACACATTAGTGTACTTTTTCGCTTGTCGCATATTACTCTATTTTAGAGCAGATTCTAGGCTGTAAAATCATAGCCCAGATTGATGCCAATCTCTAAATATTTCATATGATTAGACCTTTTAATGTTAAAGACATTTATGTTTTTAACGTGTAACACATGTACATATAGTCTCTTATAACTCTTAAAAGAGTGGTTCTGTATATTGTAAATGTAAGTGTCAGTTGTAAATTATATTATTTATATGCAGAAATGAGACTTAAATAAAATATAAAATCTATAAATGTATGTAGCATGTTTACATTGTGAACACATTAGAGAAACAGTGAACCTCTATGTGTAAAAAACACAGTATTAATGTGTCTAAAGTAATTTTTATTTTTTATTTTTTATTTTTTTTAAATTATGAGTATATTGGATTAACTGATTCAGATTCCTATTTTAATGAGATGAAGATAAAAACATTTTACGGGTATCATAATATGGGTATTTATCTTAATTATTGATGTTTTAGTATATCCATTAATCTGTGATAATATAATATATTTAGTGTCATGATTTTTAAATGTAGTTAATATGTATAAATTATATTAGACTGTCTCTCATAATTCTTATAAGAATGGCATATATGTTAAATCTTATTTATATAGTATAATGAAATGTATTTGTATGTAACATGTATGGTGAGACGTAAATAAACTATAAAATATAAAAAAAATAAAGGGAAGAGTTTAATATGCAACGTATGATAAACACATGATTGTTTGAAAATCTATTTAAACAACATCTACACTGTCGTGAACGCGCGCCGGTACAGTGTTTCCGTAGACACGTACAGTCAACCAAGATGGCGGAAGAAAACCGCTTACTATAGGAATAACTGTTTTGTAATTTTGATATTTGCGACTGTATATACGGTTTTTAATGGTCGCAAATATTTTTAACGGCGACGGCGTTAGCCGGAGCTGTTAAAACTGTTTGCGACCATTAAAACCGTATATACGGTCGCAAATATCAAAATCACTAAATAGTTATCCCTTTTCTAACGCACAATGTGTCTAAATGCGATAATTAAAACGCCGTTCGAAGTTTGCGACTATATATACGCTATTTTATAGTCGCAAATTTAAACGACGTCACCAATCAGAAACGACGTTACATCGGTACTGCGTTAGAAAAGTGTATCTTTGACATTTACTGGCGTGGAAAGGGTTATTATTCTTGTTGCATATATTCTTACCGGACCATGTGCTAAATTTTCACTGCAAATTTCAGTCGAATGGGTCATTTCTAACCCGATGAAATTTGAATCGAGACTTGCTGCTGTTTTTGCATGAAAGCTGTCACGAAAGTAAAAGAATCAGCCAAACTTTAACAGAAACCTGTCCTAAATGTATTATCCTTCATGAAACTGGCTAAATATCAGCTTTGATTTTCTACTGTATGTTTAATTCTTGTACTTTCTCTTTCAACAACATACCGGTACGTCAGCACGCACCGGTATCACTTTTCCGTAAAAAGTCACCGGTACGGTCGAAAAAACGCAACGGTACAGTCATCGCTCACAATTGTAAACGGTGCGGCCACAGTTTGATGTGACGCTTTCCTTGTGGGATATACCTTTCTCACCTATGGGATACATATTTCCGCGCATTTACCCATGTGAGATAAACTTATCTCACATCGCTTATCTCACATCGCTGCCGGACTATTTTTACGTTAATTGTAAGCAGACATAAAAATCGAAAAATGGCTGTAAAATTGTTATTTTTGAAATAAACATAGGGTTGTTGGTATTCATTTTCTTAGTTAGATCATTTTCTATCCATCTATAGCAGTTTTGAAGTAAAATTCGAGAAAAAAAGTGATTTTCATTTTTTCATCCCCATCCTGTATTAGCACTAATTTCTTCTTACTTGAGTGAAAATGCGATTTAAACGGTGAGAAAATAAATCTACCATGTCCATTGAGTTGTCGATAAGGAAATCCCACCCTCGGGTTGAGATACGTCAAAAAAACTCGGCACAGCCTCGTTTTTGGACGTATCTCAACCCTCGGGTGGGATTTCTTTATCCACAACTCATGAACATGTTAGATTCACTTTATCTTAATTTGGTTTGTTTGTTCATTTTTGCTCTTCCTTTTCAGATTTTCTGTAATCTGTTACGAAAGGTGACCGTACCGTTAGCACTTAGTCCGGTAAGAATATATACAATAAGAATAATAACCCTTTCCACGCCAGTAAATGTCAAAGTTACACTTGTAAGCATGATTGGACTGAAGTTTCAGAGACTTAAACTGACACATACCTTGTTTGGTCGTTTTCTTCCGCCATCTTAGTTGACTGTACGTGTCTACGGAAACACCGTACCGGTGCGCGTTCACGACAGTGATCTACCATACGTAAGTACCATTTATTACTTCCTAAATCGCTATTTTCTGAAAATCATATTAGTCAGACTTTCCGAAAGCATTTTGTAGTACGTACTATGTTTTCGGTTTAATTTTTTAATGGCTACACGGATTTCAGGTGGATTTAAACGAATTTATTTGTGTTTTTGACGATATTATTTAACCTTGTAAATTTTATGCCAATCTAAACTTTTGTGGCGATAAAAAGTTTGTAAATTGAGCTCTTTGACCATGTGATGAAACGGTTAAACCTTAACTGTCATATTCTCTATGTTCCAGGATCCTAAATCAAAGGACAAACAAATATGCAGTGCGAAGAGAGGAAAACGAAACCAGAGTCCATACGTAAGTTCTTGGTGCAGCAGGTAGACGAACAGTCGGCGTTATGTGATGTAACAGTGAAAATGGGACATTGGGTATGTTTTAACAGAGACTTGTATGTGTTTTATCATCATAACATTAATCTGAAACATTTTCAATCTTTTTGACACGTGACCAAGCGAAAATTGACTGTCAGGTCATGTGACCGCAGTGATAATTTGAATGTCATATAAGGGCAAAAAGCTGCTTCAATATTTTAGCTAAATCATGACGTGATTGCCTCCCTTGTACAGCAGTGACGTCACTATTCAATGTGTACACAAAAACATCATTCCCGATATATGTAATATTTTGTTTACCTTGTTAAATTTGTTTAATTAAACGAATTAAAAAACATTTTAAAACTTTTTTTATGTACTTAATTTTGTTCGGTATAATAAAATAAATATTATATGGCAGTAGATCTATGTGTGACATTGATATTGTCAACCCTCGGGTGACGTTCTGCTCTCGGGTTGACAATATCAATGTCACACATGCTGCCATATGATATTTATCTATTATACTATACATATATTAACATAAATTACAAGATTTCATGCTTACATTTGATATGTTGATGTCCGCATCAATGTGTAAAATACAGGGTGATCTATAATATATGATACTACATTGTACTTTGATTTTTCCTATAATTGCGAAATCTTGACCGATTTGTAAAATTGATATAGATTCTACCGTAAAAGTCAGGAGATATGTAAGTTTTTAATACATTCAAAAGTACGTGAAACGTTGACGTCATTTTGACATTGTGACGTCATGTCATTCATGTTGTTAATTCAGTGTGGCAACGCCCAAGCAGAAGGCTGCAGAAATAGTTCAAGTTTATTTTGAGTCACTCTCCAGGCACCGTTAAAAGAAGAATGCAAAAAATATATCTAAAAGATGATGAACTCACTAAACTTCTAAACACTGACTTGTGAATAATTTTAAATAGACTAGAGCGGGTTCGGGTATTTCTGAACACTTAAGCTACAATCTTTCACCAAAACATCAATTTTCATCTTATAGTTAATTATTTTATATCTCTGTGACCGCAAGCAAATTTGCTGCGGGATATACTGAACAGTTTCTTAATACTTCTACACGTTAAAGTAATATACCTTGTAGATTGCATCTAGTCTGTGGAGGCAGTTTATGAACATGTCGGGTGATTCTGAACACAATGGAGGGTAAATCTGATCACTTCTTATTTTTCTTAAAGGACGATCATAAACCAAAGAATGCTTAAATAAATAATTCACTTATTGTATAAATTCTTTTTATATACAGACATAATCAGGAATTTAAGTAACATTAAGAAGCAGTATATAGATTATTGTAACATATAGACATTGGTGACAAAATTGCCTAACATGATTACTGAAAAAAATCCTAACTTCTAACGAGTTCATTCTTTATTTAATTATCAACCATTCCAATATATGCCAGCTTATTTTTAGCTGTCTGTGCACGACATTTATGATGTCTTGCCTCTATGAAGACATTTGGGTAGGTAATCCCATTACATGAATTTCAAAACGATCGTGTATTACAAATCATATGGTAGAGAATTTTAATTTAACCTTTAAACTCTGTAGACTCAAGATGGGTTATTGCCTTATAACGCTTCCTTAGACTTTTAAATTTCTCTTCTGTATTTGTATTTACAGTATTTGAAATAGTCGGTCAGTTTGAAATTCATGTGAAGGAAATATTCACCCAGTGTCTTCATGAATGCAAGACATGATAGCTTTCGTGCACAGATAGCTAAAAATAAGCTGGCAGATATTCGAAGGGTTGATAATTAAACAAAATGGTGCGTTGAAAGTGTTGTTTAGTATGTATACACCAATAGTATTTAACATGAAGACAGTTTTAAAATAATCATGTTTATTGACATGAGTATAAAACATTAATAAATATCATGTTAGGAAGATGAATGAAGCATTTGTTCACAAAAACCCTCCCTTATGAACATTTATGTCGGGTGTTTCTGAACATTATATAAATAAGCATTAAACACACCAAGGGACGTAATCATGTAGTAATGTTGAAGAATAAGATACAGAGATCGTATTTTATCCATATAGCTGACCATATTATAGAAGGTACATGACGCAGAATCTTAGCTGGTTATATGCTGAATATATAAAATGAGTTTATTTCAAGTAAAATGTTCGGGCAATTTTTTTTTCACAAAAAATCCGTGTCTCTCTGAAGAGCATGTGCCTTCCTGTACAACGGAGGTGAAAAAGAGCAAAGTTGATAATTACCATATGTTTTCTGTACAGACAATAATGTAATATATACTTGAAAAATCGGAAGTGTTCATAAACTGCCTCATGTTCACAAATACCCGAACCCGCTCTAAATCAGTTGAGGACCACCGGCACAAATTGGACGTCATTTAAAGCACATGTAAATATTGTTGACTGAGTTATCTGATAGATATCTTTTAAAGTCATATAAATATTTTATCAATAAAAGTTTAAGATTTGTAATTTAAAATGCAGAAGAAATTAAATTTCTGAAAATGTGATATATATTTATCAAATACTAAATATGCACCGCAGAAATTTGTCTCTTTCGACGTTGGTAATTTTGAGTACGTCCCTGGTAACGTCAGCTATGGACGCCGCCATCTTGGAAATCAACGCGACGTCACTTTGCATTATGCCCTATGGGGAAAATCACAAATATGCGGATTTTTACGTTTTAGTAAGAAATAATAGAAACATGAAAAACATGCCTGGAGATATTAAATTTCCAGATATAAATATGGCTATAAAAAGCAAAAATACATGCGACAGCGACAAGAAACTAATGGTCCAAAATTAGGTGGAACAGACTTTAATAACTCAGACAATTGCTTTGTGTTTGAATTTGCAACGATAAAATATTCATTGAATGACCAGTTGAATTTACAGTGTGTTATTCTAGTGATGAATACAAGAGTTTTATAACTTGAAAAAGACATGTAGATGGCGTAATGAAAACTGTTCTATGTAGTTAATTCAACTGATATCTAACCTTTCCTATTTTACTTCAGTTTTTGAACCGTTATCCCATGAAAATGACATTTTTTATTAGTGGTAGTTTGCACACAAATATCCGTATTTACATGAGTAAAGTAACACGTCGTTTTGTTAGTATTATTTAGTAAACATCAATACTAAACTCTCAAAGTATGCTTGTTTATGTTTCAGGAAAAGAAGTTTCATCATTGTGTGCTAGTTGCCAGTCCATTTTTTGATCATGTTCTTAACGATAACTTCTTGGAAAAACAATCAGGTAATGATATAAGCGTGCGTTTGATAACTTGATAATAGTTTTTTTCACGGTAAATTTTAGGCCACTTGAACACCAATCAGCAGTCGGAGTGCATAGCAACTTACACATCATAATACACGGTAGGGTATATGCAACTGTCATTTTAGTTAGCAGCAATGTTCCTATTAAAAGCTTAAGCAGATCCTCATCGCCAGCGCCACTGTAGTGTCTGTTTTGTTTTATCTTTAAAAAGAGAAAATCTGTTCAAACTGAAATACTTGCGCTTATCTATCATACTTTACACAGACAAGTTTACCAATAAATTTATTTACAAAAATGTGTGCAAAACTGATCATATAAATATTTCTGCTTTCATTCAAATATGAAAATATTGAAATTATGTACAATTAAAACAAACTCCCTTACTTGATATTTAGGTACAACTAGCCAAAGCCAAATTCTGGGTTGAGTTGTGCTTTATTTATTATTTGTTAGAATCAACACTTCGTGATTTTTTCAATATGAAATACAATGATTAATATATCAAAACATTGATAACATATAGAATGCATATCGAACTTGAAGAAATTCCTATTCTTCTCTTTCATTTCAGGACAGATTAAAATGACAGTTGGTACACCTGTCACTGTAGAGATGGCAATAATGTTTTTGTATGGCAAGAAACCAAAATTAACACAATCAAATATCGAAAATATGATTAGTTTGGCAGAGTTTCTCCTTATTCCAAACTTAAAGTCTGCATGTATAAGCTGGCTGAAGACCGTCAACATCACTGAGGAAAACTGCATGGATATTCTTCAGCTGTCCAGCATTTACAACTTCGAGATCCCAACGTGCGAGGAATATTTATTGAGTCACATGCTGGAAATGCTTCATCATGCGCAGGTGGTTAATCTGTCTAAAGATTCGGTTCAATATCTTCTTTCTGACAGGAAACTATCTTACGTGTCGATGGATGATAAAGTAACGTTTCTGATGAGATGGGCAAATAGTCAACTTGCAAGAAGAAAGAACTACCTTAGAGAACTTTTTGAAGAGATTGATTTTCATGAAGTTAGTAAGACAGTGCTTGATAAACTGAAAGCCGATCAGAATGCAAGTGATGAAATCGATGAGGAAAAACTAGTTTTTGACCTCGGAAACGAAATCCTGCAGGCCCATAGAGTTTTGATAATGAAAGGTGAAACCCCTGTTGGGACATTCTGGTGTCTCGATTTAGAAAAGGAGGAGTGGTTCCAGTTAAAACCAGAAACTGACGAAGAGGAGTGGAGAACTTCATACATGTATTATGGTGAACTTTCTGGTGCTACAGATGTCGGTTCTGAGATATACTTTAAGCAGAGGAATTATCGGCAGTCAAGTGTACTCATTTTCAATTTAGAAGAAGATGTTTGTAAAACATACCAATTTGTCCATGAAGGTAATGGCGATATCTTCAGGGAAATTGACGGTGTTTGTATCACCGGAGATATATGCATTGCATATGTAAACGAACGAGTAAAAACAAACAAGCAGACAAGACAAGACACAGAATCCATAAACATACAGAGTCGGTTACACTTAATGTCTCTGCTTGCTGTTCATCCAATGGAGCAGTTTCTGGCACTGAAAATGATAGAAGACGACAACATTAGAACAAATCAATATATGGAGACTGCAACATTATATATGGGACATATTCAAGGCGACGAGGTAAAGCTTTCGCCTTTGTTGACTTTCAAAGATAATAAAATAGCAGGTATGTGCATAAATAAGATG
Source organism: Saxidomus purpurata (assembly GCA_022818135.1). NCBI lineage: Eukaryota > Metazoa > Mollusca > Bivalvia > Venerida > Veneridae > Saxidomus > Saxidomus purpurata. Next base: position 38,719,106 of record JAFMSR010000012.1, on the reverse strand, counting down.
TTAACTGTGGCAGTTATATTTGAGTCAAGGAAAGCCATGTCACTTTTCGATCTTGTTGACTACCAAATGGAGACGATGCAACTCAAAACTGAATATGCTGATGAGTTGTTTCAGAGCAGTGACGGGTTCATTATTCACAATAACAAACGATGCATATGCTTAACCAGGATAACTGGCCCGTCTCTTTCTTCTAAATTTCAAATAAAGGAAATTCAGTTGGCAAGCACGGGCTTTTATGATAATAAATACATCTTTTGTGTGAATACCTGGTACCATTACTACCGAAGGAAGCACGACGAACACTTTATGTTTGAAAGCGCCACTCATAATGATATGATGTCAAAATCTTCCATTGAAGACGTAACGTGGAAAACATTGCCTCTTCCAAAGGCGGAGACGAAATGCTATAGTTCAACAATAAAAGATAACATATTTCAAATCAGTCTACCAAAACACAAGTTACGCTGTGCTATTGAATGTCCACATTGCAAGCCTAGCATAGCTCGAAGAACAGTTGTGAGAGAATACGATGTGGATGACTATTACTATAACGATTCTTCAGATGATGAATATTACGGGCCTGGATACTATGTTGATGACTATGGCTATTACAATGACTCTGACGAAAGTTAGGAAACCTATGTTATACCAATTATTTTAAGTGTCAGTCAAATAAGAGGGTAGTTGCAGTAACGGCACTGATAGGTTTTAAGCTATCTTAAAAGGGAATTAAAGCCGCACTATTCTTCAGAAATGGCACTATTTTAATGAAAGAACGGCCTCACAAATTTGTGAGACTGAAAAGTTTCCTAAATGATACAGAAAGGGGATATATCTAACACACTTTGACCTTTTCATCTTAGGGAAAAGGGAGCTGCTAAACAACCAGTAGTATTTTGATGGATGTTAAAATACTGCCAGTGTTTATATATTTCCGATGAGCGTTCGTAAAACATCAGAAGTGAGCATATGCGAGGGGTGATCCAGAAATAACTGAACTGTTGATACATTTCTATAACTATTGAAAACTTTAAGTTAATTTTTCTTACAAATTCCAATTCTTGTTTTCCAATAAACACGGAAAGCAATGTTTTTGTATGTATCTTGAAAACTTTGATGGATGGTCAAGTTAAGATTAAACGTCGTGTTTTGTGATTTTATCGTGCTACCACAAGCTGTGCCACTGTCATAAAAAGAGTTCGATTAATTCTAGATCACCCCTGTTCCCGTAAACGAATGCGTCACTCGATTTACTCCAGTAAGCTTTGCACATGCGCTTAATCTCTGATCTACCCAACCAATGTAACTCCCAGTTACCCACGAGTTGACCAGAGAATACATTGGGCATTTTGGAATAAGCAAGGTCTTTCGAAAGACCTCGTGTTACTCGAGTAGGATAGAATGTATTCTTATCAGCTCGTGGGCGCCTGGGTTTCATGGGTTGGGTATATCAGAGATTAAGCGCATGCGCGAAGCTTACTCAAGTTACTCGAGTAACATTAACGAAAAATCCCTTAGAAAACTGGCGAAGATATATTGCGAATATATGTCATGAAAAGGCTTTTGTAAACATTATAATGGTTATTGGGCCAAACTTCCATGTAAGATAGTTTCGCATTTATGACTCATTACCTGTGTTTTAATCAATCATCGTGTATGTTATTGATCACAGTCCAGTATATGTGACATAGATTTTGTTTTTCTAACGGAAGAAAACCACCGCGTGGCTTTAAAAGATCTTTTTTATTGCCATTAGGGAGGTCAGGATTTATAAGATGTAACACTTACAAGATGTGGTAAACATTTTGTTAAAGGACCAATGTATAAATAATACACATATTTCACTCGCATTTCACTAATACTTGTATTTAGGATAACATATATAAGTTTTGAAGAGCAATTGTTAAAGATGACACTTACATGTTTTACAATGCAGTGAGATGAACTGTACACTTATTGCAACTTGACCTTTGCTTACCAACAACATTTGTTCTCGACTTCTGATGTTGGAAACAATGTTCGATGTAACACTTGCTAAAGAAATTTAAAAAATGTTGTAAAATTACCAATATGTGAATGATATACATTTTTTACACTATTTCGTTAACATCATAAACAGTTTAAACACTAACAAAATCGATCAACGTTCCTTTCAGTACATGTTTTTCTAAATTCCAAACTTTGTAGTACTTTTTTGACAAAGCTATCGACTGAAACAGTTTTTACATATAATATATACATAGGGATTCGCTTCTGTCCGTCACATAAACTTAAAGGTCCAATACTAACGAAAGTGAAAATTCAAATATACTTTAAAAGTACAGAAATAAGTTATTTTTTATAAAAAATGAAAGTTGGTATGTATAGATTCTAAACAAATCACAGTACATGTACAATTATTTTTCTATGCATTATGAAGAAAGTTAAAAAGACCTGGGTGGTCATTTTGTTGATTCACTGAGATTTCAACATAATACACACTTTTCTTCGTGTTCCGAACACTTTCTGTAAATTTTAACCTGCCAATCTTCATTATTTAGTGTCTTGCATAAGGTAATGCAAATGCCATTGAAATAACTGTCACTTCATTTTCGCTTAATAGTGGACCTTTAACGGTGGCTATTACTTTGCCATTTCTTAAGATTTCTTCATCAAACTTTACAATTGTATTGCTTGTAACAAAAGGATCGTGATTCTGTAGGTCAAGTTCATATATGACAGAGTTATGCCCCTTTTTGCACTTTTGTCACAAAATTATAGGTTATTCTGACAAAACGTAAGAGGGCGACACAATTGTTCTACTGAACACCCATCTAGTTTTGTGTCAAAAGCTTGAAACTTCTACTGGAAGTCGAGGCGGTACTAAATAAATAAAAACAAAGTTTCTTATATAACATAAAGTATTTTCATAACATACTAAATAAGCAAAGCAAGAATCAATTTTGTTTTTCTGATGCACATATCACGGTACGAACATAATCTCAGTTATGGAGAAAATATGTAAGCGGTTGATTAGCGAAGCCGGGAGATCATTCGTTTTTAGAGTCATGTAAGCGAAGGGAGCTATGTTGAACCGTATATGTCCCGGAACGTATATATCACACGAGAGAAAAATTCGACCGCATATGTCACACGTGTGATATATTCGGTCGAAAATAGTATTTGCGTGAAACGTATATGGCACATAATATGTGATGTATACGTTTGACTTCGAATTTTATAGGAACACGAAAACGAATATCTCACATGCAGAAAAAGGCAAATAAAAACGAAATTTTCAACGAATACGTCACATTTTGATCAATTTGAAAACAACAACATATTTAAAACAATTAAATATGGTTGATTAAGTTATGCCGCATAGATTCTGCTTAACACAACCAAGTCCATCCGATCGGTCCCAACACATTGTATGGGAACTAGACATTCCCACTCGAAGGTGTGGTCTGTATTATGTCTTTAATTTGTATAAATAATGTTTGGTCAAATTTCGATCGGGTGTTCTTGAAAGTTATCGACTGCGTTCGTGTGGCCCTTGAGTGGTGATTATTAACAGGAAATTATCTCAGAACAGCATTGATTATAAAACATCACTATACATTTTTTTCTGTAAAACACAATAATACATTTATCACAGATTAAACACAGATCAAACTTGATATATTTGATGGCCGGTGAAACAATGTAAAGTAACCGTAAGATGGTAATGACCCTCGATCATTTTTGTCGAGCCCACTTGCGGTGAGCTCGACATAGTCGCCGCTTTTGGCAGTCGGTGTATGTGCATCCGTGCGTCTGTGAGCCCGTGCGTCCGTCCAGACTGATTTTGTCCGGACCATAACTTTGACATGCAAGGAGCAATCGTGTTTATATTTGGCATAAATGTTAACCTCAATGAGAAGGAGTGTCATTTGTCGAATTAAGAATGACTTTGTCCGGAGCATTTCTTCTATATACTTGAAGGGATATTGATGTAACAATGCATAAATGTTTACCTTAATGAGACAAAGAGTCATACAGATGAACAAATCCCTATGTCTACGGTCAAGGTCACAGTTTGAGGTCAAAGGTGAAATTGAAGAATGAGTTTTTGTACTGAAGGATTTTCATACCATTATAAGACATGGTGTTTTGTGCAAGAACCAGGTCCCTAGGTCTACGGTCACTCTCAGAGGTTAAAGGTCAAACACAGGATTGAAAATTGTGAATGAAACAATCGTATCTCTTTTTATTTCCCTGCAGCTACAATATCCTTTGTGTAACATTTAGTTTCTTCGATTCAAATCCACCTAAAATCAGTCATAGTTCCTGGGGGGTCACTATTCTTCAAAAAAATAATGACCAGGGTTATTATTCTATGGGGTTCCTAAACATTGTTACAACGGCTCCGGCAAACGGCCCAGGGACGGGTGGGTTGCCACCCACTTCCTACAAAAGTATAATTAGTAGTTTCATACACTAAAGTATCACAAATAAATTTCGGTGTAAACTGTCAAAATGACCAGAACGAATATATCACACGTGTGAAAAATTCGACCGAATATATCACGCGTGTGAAAAATTCGACCGAATATATCACGCGTGTGAAAATACATATACGTTTCGGTGTAAACTGTCAAAATGACCAAACAAATATGTCACATTAAACACGTGTTATATTTACGGTCGAATATATCACACACGTGTGATATATACGTTCCGGGACATATACGGTTCAACAGAGCTATGTTTCCTTCCCTGTCAGGGTGCATACTTTTTCTCACCCTGTGACATTTAGCATAAAAATTGACAGGAATGTTTACTGTGAAATCTAGCTACCTATCGCTTTCATATACTCAAAATCGCGCCGACCATCTTTTTATGCCCCCAATGGTGGGCATATTAAAATCGCACCGTCTGTCCGTCCGTGCGTCCGTCCTTACATTGTTTCATGTCCGGGCTGTAACTTTGTCATGCATTGATTTTTTTTTAAATGATTGGCACAGATGTCCAGCACATAAAGACGACGTGTTGCGTGCAAGACCCACGTCCCTACCTAAAAGGTCAAGGTCACACTTAAAGTTTAAAGGTAATGGGATCCTTTATGTATGCACACATTCGTGTCCGGACTGTAACTTTGTCATGCATTGAAGGATTTTTAAATAATTTGGCACGGATGTATATCACATCACGACGATGTGTCGCGTGCAAGACCCACGTCCCTTCCTCAAAAGTCAAGGTCACACTTAGAGTTTAAAAGTAATGGAGTCCTGTTTAAATAGTAACTTTGTCATGCATGGAAGGATTTTAAAATCACATTGCACACTTGTTGAGCACATGGAGAGGACACAGATTGTGAGACACCTCTTTTTGGGGCATTCGTCTCTTACTAGGGACAGCTCTTGTTAAAGATAGTTCTTGTCATTTTTAAGACGCTACTTTGTGCGCAGTCGCAGCTCCTAAATCACACACATTAATTTGAACTAAACAAATAGTTACCTGTGGTTTTCTTTCAGTTTTCTGTTAGTTTATATTTGATGAGTATGCCAACTAAAATTTAACGATTTGTTTTTAATTAGAGACTATGAATATAACCAAATCTTAAAAACTTGAGCTTGCATGTTGTCGTGCTTTCGTGAAAACCAAGAGTAGGATAAGACAGATGTATTAAGCTCGCTTTTCAACCGCACATGAAGTGCCAAGTAGAATGTATAACAGTTTTTATGCGAAGCTCAGTCGCACTTTTCTGCACCCTGTGACATTTGCTGCAATTAAACGTGATTTGAATTTTGGCGCACATAGCACTGTGTGCCAGAGTGAGCTTTCAGGACGGATGATTGTCCGTCGTCCGTCCGTCAACAGTTTGCTTAAAAAGACATTTCCTCTTAAACCACTGGGGGGGGGGGGGGGATGGGCAGTATTGATGAATCTTGGCAGGAATGTTTCTTGTATAAAGCTCTGAGAAATAAAATGTTCAAGCAATTCCATGCAGAACTCCGGTTGCAAATGGAAAAAACTTAGATTTTATAAAGGTTTCTACAGAAACAAGCTTCCAAAGAGTTTCTATTACAACCACTGACTTACCAAGCCACCTCTGACTTCCTCAGCAACCAGTGACTTCCAAAGCAGTTACTGACTCCTCCCTTTAGCATCAATTGACTTCCTTAGGTGGTAAGTGCACAGGTACTCAGATGAGCGATATAGGGCCATATTGGCTCTTTTGCTAACTATAAAATCTAGCCACCAGTCGCTTTCATATACTCAAAATTGCGCCAACTATCTTTTTAAAATATAGTTCTTGTTTTATACAAAAATGGTAACTAGTATTACAGGAACTACTTTTCTTCCTCGAATAACTTCTTGCAAAGCTTTATCACATCATGAAGATATATTTACAAAATGTCGAACAGAAAGAACGCTCTTTGTTAAATTAAATAAAAATCAGCCATGTATTCAGAGAAAACATTACATTTCCATATCCAAAGAGAAACAAACAATGGATGTTCGTCATCGGTCGGGTGTGCGGAAGGATTACTTACTGAATGTTGAGTGTCACTTGTAATACATCATATTGTCGTGATACTGTGAAAAGTACGATTAAGCGTTCCATCAATAGTTACGCAAATCTAGCAAAAATGTATGAAATCTTTATGAACAAAGATGGGAAGCAATCATTTTTATCCAGAAAATAAATCACTTACATTGCCTTTCACGTTAATGTACCATTCTTTGCTGTTTTAATGTTAACACATATTTACGCTAGAAATGAGTTTACATCTGTCATCGTTATCAGGTCGGTCATGTCAGAACAATAATTTTGAATGAAGTGTGAATATCATACAAACCCGGAAATACCAAATGAGTTACTATAAATATAACAATGGCGTTTTTGTCTCTGTGAGTCTTATTTCTGTACACATAAAACTTGAAATTTAGATACAACAAATGTGTTTATTAAAACAATTCATCAAATTGTTCCCGAAGACATTTGTAATGTACAAGTTTACGAACTAAAATCTTAATTCACTTATTGCCATAAACTAGTCTTGTCTTCTCATAAACTACATAGTTGCAGAACCACATGTGCCAGTAAGTCACCGAGATCTCGAGTGCACAATCTAAAAGTTAAATTGTTTAATTAATCGCTAAAGGATGACTCCTCCTGGTTCTATGACTTGACTTGAAAAACTTTGACAAAGAGCGAAGGGATCTGTGGTTTTTATTAAACTAATTTGTTTATCTCTACTGCGAAGCAAGTTGTTACAACCTATAGCTAGGTTAATCGTTATCGCTCAAAACGAATGAGAGGCAATAATGTTGATGCATAGCTTTTAAATCTATTAAAATATGAGCACATCGAAGAGAAATGAATTACCTTTCTACACTCAGAAACTGAGCTGCGGTAATAATGTGAACGAACATTGAAGGCAAATCATCGCTGTGCAAATCATCGCTGTTTAAAATTTTAAATGATGTATGTTTCCTCCACATTTTAATCCGTAGTGACGCTGTTATGTCGTTCACATCGCGTTTGAATTTCCTTATACTTTTATACATGTATATATAAGATAGAACGATTGATGGCATGTGTAAGTACATTATATACTACCTTGAAAACTATGAGCGTCAATTTGGTAGGTAGTAGGTAGTTGGTAGTTGGATATTCGAATAACCAACTACCTACTAGTTGGTAGTTGGTTATTAGTAATTCCAAACTATATAACAGCTGGTAGTTGGTAACTCAATACACTATCACCAGAATGAAATGTTCAAACACACAATACCCCTTCCTTAATACAGAATAAAGCAGGGGACCTAGTTGGTTATTCGTGTGAATCTCCAACTACCAATCAGAAGGTAGTTGGTAATTCGAAATTTGCATGTACTCATCTTAAAAAAGAAAGTATTTATCCGGAATAAATGTAACTGATATATAACAATACACAAGTGTTCTACAACATGGCAACACCCCCTTTTCTCTGTGTGCACTAGGGGACTCAGTTGGTTATTCGCGTCAATCCCCAACTACCAACCAAAAGGTAGTTGGTAATTCGAACTTTGCATGTTTTCCCGTCAAAATAGAAAGTATTTTTCCGGAAGAAATGTAACTGATATATAACAATATACATGTGTTCTACAACATGGCAACACCCCCTTTTCCCTGTGTGCACTAGGGGACTCAGTTGGTTATTCGCGTCAATCCCCAACTACCAACCAGAAGGTAGTTGGTAATTCGAGCTTCGCATGTTTTCCCGTCAAAATAGAAAGTATTTTTCCGGAATTATGTTAAGGATATATAACAAGATAGATGTGTTCTACAACATGGTAACACCCCCTTCTCCCTACGTTTACCAGGGGACTCAGTTGGTTATTCGCGTGAATCCCCAACTACCAACCAGAAGGTAGTTGGTAATTCGAACTTTGCATGTTTTCCCGTCAAAAAAGAAAGTATTTTTCCGGAATAAATGTAACGGATATATAACAAGATAGATGTGTTCTACAACATGGTAACACCCCCTTCTCCCTACGTCCACCACGGGACTCAGTTGGTTATTCGCATGAATCCCCAACTACCAACCAGAAGGTAGTTGGTAATTCGAACTTTGCATGCTTTCCCGTCAAAATAGAAAGTATTTTTCCGGAATAAATCTTACGGATATATAACAAGATACATGTGTTCTACAACATGGTAACACCCCCTTTTCCCTACGTTTACCAGGGGACTCAGTTGGTTATTCGCGTGAATCCCCAACTACCAACCAGAAGGTAGTTGGTAATTCGAACTTTGCATGTATTCCTCTCAAAATAGAAAGTATTTTTCCGGAATAAATGTAGCTGATATATAACAATATACATGTGTTCTACAACATGGCAACACCCCCTTTTCCCTGTGTGCACTAGGGGACTCAGTTGGTTATTCGCGTGAATCCCCAACTACCAACCAGAAGGTAGTTGGTAATTCGAACTTTGCATGTTTTCCCGTTAAAATAGAAAGTATTTTTCCGGAATAAATGTAACGGATATATAACAAGATAGATGTGTTCTACAACATGGTAACACCCCCTTCTCTCTACGTCCACCACGGGACTCAGTTGGTTATTCGCGTGAATCCCCAACTACCAACCAGAAGGTAGTTGGTAATTCAAACTTTGCATGTATTCCCGTCAAAATAGAAAGTATTTTTCCGGAATAAATGTTACGGATATATAACAAGATATATGTGTTCCACAACATTGTAACACCCCCTTCTCCCTACGTCCACCACGGGACTCAGTTGGTTATGCGCGTGAATCCCCAACTACCAACCAGAAGGTAGTTGGTAATTTGAGCTTCGCATGTTTTCCCGTCAAAATAGAAAGTATTTTTCCGGAATAAATCTTACGGATATATAACAAGATAGATGTGTTCTACAACATGGTAATACCCCCTTCTCCCTACGTTTACCAGGGGACTCAGTTGGTTATTCGCGTGAATCCCCAACTACCAACCAGAAGGTAGTAATTCGAACTTTGCATGTTTTCCCGTCAAAATACATGTATAATGTATTTATCCGGAAGAAATCTAACTAATATATAACAAGATAGATGTGTTCTACAACATGGCAACACCCCCTTCTCCCTGTGTGCACTAGGGGACTCAGTTGGTTATTCGCGTCAATCCCCAACTACCAAGCAGAAGGTAGTTGGTAATTCGAACTTTGCATGTTTTCCTCTCAAAAAAGAAAGTATTTTTCCGGAATAAATGTAATGGAAATATAACAAGATACATGTGTTCTACAACATGGCAACACCCCCTTCTCCCTGTGTTCTTGAGGACTCAGTTGGTTATTCGCGTGAATCCCCAACTACCAACCAGAAGGTAGTTGGTAATTCGAACTTTGCATATATTCCTCCCAAAAAAGAAAGTATTTTTCCGGAATAAATGTTACGGATATATAACAAGATAGATGTGTTCTACAACATGGTAACACCCCCTTCTCCCTACGTCCACCACGGGACTCAGTTGGTTATTCGCGTGAATCCCCAACTACCAACCAGAAGGTAATTGGTAATTCGAACTTTGCATCTTTTTCCGTCAAAATAGAAAGTATTTATCCGGAAAAAAATTAACAAATATATAACAAGATAGATGTGTTCTACAACATGGTAACATTCCCTTTTCTCTACGTCCCCAGAGGCCTCAGTTGGTTATTCGCGTGAATCCCCAACTACCAACCAGAAGGTAGTTGGTAATTCGAACTTTGCATCTTTTCCCGTCAAAATAGAAAGTATTTATCCGGAAAAAAATTAACGAATATATAACAAGATAGATGTGTTCTACAACATGGTAACATTCCCTTTTCTCTACGTCCCCAGAGGCCTCAGTTGGTTATTCGCGTGAATCCCCAACTACCAACCAGAAGGTAGTTGGTAATTCGAACTTTGCATGTTTTCCCGTCAAAATAGAAAGTATTTATCCGGAAAAAAATTATCGAATATATAACAAGATAGATGTGTTCTACAACATGGTAACACCCCCTTCTCCCTACATCAACCAGGGGACTCAGTTGGTTATTCGCATGAATCTCCAACTACCAACCAGAAGGTAGTTGGTAATTCGAACTTTGCATGTTTTCCCGTCAAAACAGAAAGTATTTATCTGAAATAAGTGTTACTAATTTATAGCAAGATAGATGTATTCTACAACATGGTAACACTCCCTTCTCCCTACGTTTACCAGATGACTCAGTTGGTTATTCGCGTGAATCCCCAACTACCAACCAGAAGGTAGTTGGTAATTCGGATTTTGAATGTATTTCAAGGAAAACAGATAGCTTTTTTCAATAATAACTGTAACTGATCTATAACCAGATAAATGTATTCAACATCATGGTAACACCTCCTTTTTCCTACTTCCACCAGGGGACTCAGTTGGTTATTCGCGTGAATCCCCAACTACCTACCAGAAGGTAGTAGGTTATTCGAACTTTGCATGTAATAAGATACTTGTTAATCATTTAATAACAACGGATTACTGCTGAGATATATCATTCATTTTCGAAATAGTGATTATATATGTATCAAATAATTACAACACACTGATATTCGTATTTTTTCGTACAGGGATTAAAGCAGACATGCTTTACGTGTGTAAAGTATTTACGAGTGCGTTTGATAATATGCAGTACAGCTACATGAGAGAAACAGGGTTGGCAAGCCAAGACTGGGTTTATTGTAAAATGGTTGTTGTTGTTGTTATTGTTGTATTGAATTGGAACTAGCGGAATAAAATATTTTTGACTTTTGTTGTTTTCCACGATGTCGTCGGTTAAATTCATGCTACATCAACTTAAAAATGGCCTGTGTTACTACTAAATTTCTCATAATCAACACATACTGTCAACACCGTGATAGATGGTTCTTGTCTAAATATAACAGCTGTCCTTTTATTGTAATCCAGTAAATGTAATGTTTGATTTCCAAACAAATATTAACGCACGTCAGTTTTTCTGACGTAAAAGTACTTAATTACAAATATTACTTGGAATTAAATGTACATCCAGTTGTTAGTGATAGTAACGTAGTTGAAACATATAGAACATTTGATTTTAACAAGATATGAAATAATGGTAGTGAACATTGAAGCCCTTTCATTTCCTTTCGTGTTGGTACCTTTATATTCATCCAAAGGAAAAGGTTAGTACATGGGAAGTACTAAATGTACACGGACTAGCACTGGACAATCCTAGATCTTAGTCAGACAGACTTCTTTAAAATTCGCAGCACTTTGTGCTCAAATTCTAAAAAGCTCGGCGCTATATAGGTGAAATTTGTACTTGATAACGTACTGCGTATTTGAATTATGATTATTGCTCGTGGTGCATGCTCTTTAAAGATGATGCAAATGACAGTAAAACATTTATCTGGTAATATATCCGCTATAGTAATTACTGAAAAAACTTTCTGTTTTCAGTAAAAAAAAACCATTCAAAATCCGAATAACCTACTACCTGCACACAGGGAAAAGGGGGTGTTACCATGTTCTAGAACACATATATCTTGTTATATATCCGTTACATTTCTTCCGGAAACATACTTTCTATTTTGACAGGAAAACATGCAAAGTTCGAATTACCAACTACCTTCTGGTTGGTAGTTGGGGATTCACGCGAATAACCAACTGAGTCCCGTGGTGGACGTAGGAAGAAGGGGGTGTTACCATGTTGTAGAACACATCTATCTTGTTATATATCCGTAACATTTATTCCGGAAAAATACTTTCTATTTTGACGGGAATACATGCAAAGTTCGAATTACCAACTACCTTCTGGTTGGTAGTTGGGGATTCACGCGAATAACCAACTGAGTCCCCTGGTGGACGTAGGGAAAAGGGGGTGTTACCATGTTCTAGAACACATATATCTTGTTATATATCCGTTACATTTCTTCCGGAAACATACTTTCTATTTTGACAGGAAAACATGCAAAGTTCGAATTACCAACTACCTTCTGGTTGGTAGTTGGGGATTCACGCGAATAACCAACTGAGTCCCGTGGTGGACGTAGGGAGAAGGGGGTGTTACCATGTTGTAGAACACATCTATCTTGTTATATATCCGTAACATTTATTCCAGAAAAATACTTTCTATTTTGACGGGAATACATGCAAAGTTTGAAATACCAACTACCTTCTGGTTGGTAGTTGGGGATTCACGCGCATAACCAACTGAGTCCTTTGGTGGATGTAGGGAGAAGGGCGTGTTACCATGTTGTAGAACACATGTATCTTGTTATATATCAGTTACATTTCTTCCGGAAAAATACTTTCTTTTTTGAGAGGAATACATGCAAAGTTCGAATTACCAACTACCTTCTGGTTGGTAGTTGGGGATTCACGCGAATAACCAACTGAGTCCCCTAGTGCACATAGGGAGAAGGGGGTGTTGCCATGTTGTTGAACACATCTATCTTGTTATATATCCGTTACATTTCTTCCGGACAAATACTTTCTTTTTTGAGAAGAATACATGCAAAGTTCGAATTACCAACTACCTTCTGGTTGGTAGTTGGGGATTCACGCGAATAACCAACTGAGTCCCATAGTGCACATAGGGAGAAGGGGGTGTTGCCATGTTGTAGAACACATCTATTTTGTTATATATCAGTTACATTTCTTTCCAGAAAAGTACTTTCTATTTTGAGATGAATACTTGCAAAGTTCGAATTACCAACTTCCTTCTGGTTGGTAGTTGGGGATTCACGCGAATAACCAACGGAGTCCCGTGGTGGACGTAGGGAGAAGGGAGTGTTACCATGTTGTGGAACACATCTATCTTGGTATATATCAGTTACATTTCTTCCGGAAAAATACTTTCTTTTTTGAGAGGAATACATGCAAAGTTCGAATTACCAACTATCTTCTGTATGGTAGTTGGGGATTCACGCGAATAACTAACTGAGTCCCCTGGTGGATGTAGGGAGAAGGGGGTGTTACCATGTTGTAGAACACATCTATCTTGTTATATATCAGTTACATTTATATCGGAAAAATGCTTCTTATTTTGACGGGAAAACATGCAAAAGTCGAATTACCAACTACCTTCTGGTTGGTAGTTGGGGATTCACGCGAATAACCAACTGAGTCCCCTAGTGCACATAGGGAGAAGAGGATGTTGCCATGTTGTAGAACACATGTATCTTGTTATATATCCGTTACATTTATTCCGGAAAAATACTCTTTTTTTTAAGAGGAATACATGCAAAGTTCGAATTACCAACTACCTTCTGGTTGGTAGTTGGGGATTCACGCGAATAACCAACTGAGTCCCCTAGTGCACATAGGGAGAAGGGGGTGTTGCCATGTTGTAGAACACATGTATCTTGTTATATATCCGTTACATTTATTCCGGAAAAATACTTTCTTTTTTGAGAAGAATACATGCAAAGTTCGAATTACCAACTACCTTCTGGTTGGTAGTTGGGGATTCACGTGAATAACCAACTGAGTCCCCTAGTGCACATAGGGAGAAGGGGGTGTTGCCATGTTGTAGAACACATCTATCTTGTTATATATCAGTTACATTTCTTCCAGAAAAATACTTTCTATTTTGAGATGAATACTTGCAAAGTTCGAATTACCAACTACCTTCTGGTTGGTAGTTGGGGATTCACGCGAATAACCAACTGAGTCCCCTGGTGGACGTAGGGAGAAAGGCATGTTACCATGTCGTAGAACACATCTATCTTGTTATATATCAGTTACATTTCTTCCGGGAAAATACTTTCTATTTTGAGAGGAATACATGCAAAGTTCGAATTACCAACTACCTTCTGGTTGGTAGTTGGAGATTCACACTAATAACCAACTAGGTCCCCTGCTTTATTCTGTGTTAAGGAAGGGGTATGGTGTGTTTGAACATTTCATTCTGGTGATAGTGTATTGAGTTACCAACTACCAGTTATTACATAGTTTGGAATTACGAATAAGCAACTACCAACTAGTAGGTAGTTTGTTATTCGAATATCCAACTACCAACTACCTACTACCTACCAAATTGACGCTCATTTGAAAACTCCGGTGATTACAACATCAATTTGCGTTTAGCTGTAAAATACTACAGTATGCTGTGGGACCAAAATAATTATTTCTGGTGGAGTCGGTAGCAGAAGCGCCAACACCATAGCATTCTTAACAGCTAAAATGTGCCTACTTTGCTTCATAAATGGCGATCCCACAAACTAAATCCAGCCATTTCCAGTTTTGGTGGAGAAGACTGCAGCTTAGCTTATGTAAGAGCATTTAGAAGAAATAAATATTTTTTATCATCAACCGCTCAGTATTTTGAGATCTAATTGTCTGCAATAGTCTTCAAACTTCATAGGTTGATTAGTCTTACTGTGTAGATGATCCCTACTGCTTTTGGGGTCAGTGGGTCAATGTCAATGTCAAAGTGACTTCTGATTGATTTTCCTCGATAGCATTTCAAAACATTTTCATATATTTACTCAGAACATTCCAGTCAGTCCAGTAAAGTGATATTGACCCTTATGGGCCTCTTGTTTTACCTAGCAATATGCCTACTGACAAAACGTGTATCCCACCCTGGTGACACACGAACATCGATAGATTATAAGGTAATATCATAGGTGTGTTCCCATGTTTGTGCAGTCTGGCTCAGATTGTGTTTAATATGCTTTCCTTTGTTTTTAATGAGAGGAATCCAATAAGACAGTTTGTCCTTTGTTTTAATCCCTTTACACTATTATATTATGTGTAAATACATATTACATTAATATGAATATGGGAATGAAATATGTTTTAACTAATGCTTTGTTCTGATAAATAAATATTCCAGACAACAAAATGTTTTAAGAAAGTACAGTCTTTATATAGTTTGTACCGACGATATAATAATGATAAATTGGGCACTGAACATAATTATAATTAACGAAATTATTCTTTTGTATTTCCTTATTTAATTATTCTAGATTGTGAAGTTAGATTGATCATTATGTTTATGTTCAGTTAAACGCTCAAGATATAACCAACAGAGAGAGAGAGCGGTGTGGGGGGGGGGGGGAGGGGAGGCTCTACCATGGATAGAACATTTGACTCATGACCTAAACATGTCAGAATAGCGCTATATAGTACAGCGTCTCAAACTTATTGCGGTAAGTAGTAGCGCCGAAACCACGTCTAATGTGGACAAGTAGTTTCGATTCCGACTTTTATTCTTTAATGAATGAAGAAATTAGCTTATTGTAATTGGATGGTACAATTAAAACCGAGTTTGAAGTATTACATATATTTTTATTTTTCTTACCATAACAATGATTGGATAAACACCAACACAGTATGCGAAATGTACTTGAACTGAAGTGTTCATGTAATAAAATGAAGGTTGAGAACTACTTAGGTATGGACTCTGTGTTTTTATGTGTACATCACACATTATTTGAAGATATACGTTCATCATTTGGACGGTCACCAATTAATGTCTCTATCATATATCAGGAAGTCAAAATGTGTACTATCTCTCCTAAGTACTTAATACGCAGACCTTCTGTTCCCTCTTCCTCCCCCTTCAACCAAAGCAGAATACACTGGGGCACGACCTTGCAAATATACGCTGACCTCCTGTTTCACCTTCAACCAAAGGCTGAATACACTGGGGCACGACCCTGCAAATATACGCTGACCTCCTGTTTCCTCTTCAACCAAAGGCTGAATACACTTGGACACGACCCTGCAAATATACACTGACCTCATGTTTCCCCTTCAACCAAAGGCTGAATACACTGGGACACGACCTTGCAAATATACACTGACCTCCTGTTTCCCCTTCAACCAAAGGCTGAATACACTGGGGCACGACCTTGCAAAATACGCTGACCTCCTGTTTCCCCTTCAACCAAAGGCGAATACACTGGAACAACCTTGCAAATATACGCTGACCTCCTGTTTCCCCTTCAACCAAAGGCTGAATACACTTGGACACGACCCTGCACATATACACTGCCTGCCCCCCACGCGAATACACTTGGACACGACCCTGCACATATACGACCTTATTCAGTTACTAATTAAATGATAGTCGTTTTACGTTTAAACATTGAAGATTGTTCATCCCTAATTTTTACATGTCTTTCTTAAAAAGTTTAACATTCCTTAAACTTCATTTTTAAGGTTAAACGGCCACTTGCATATCATTTAAATGCCGCAGGTTGAATGCTGAAATTAATGCTGTTCGTAGCTCGTTTTTTTACCTGCCAACGTAATTTCAGCCGACCTATAAAATCACACCGCGAATGACGTCAGTATCCCATGATTTATTGTTTTCATATGGTTTATGATGAAGACATATCTCTTGTAAGAACTCGCTGTGATTTTTTGCTCCGCTTTTCGTGAAGCAGTACATATTGTTTAAATGAGGACAACCAACAACACGCAAAGAAAATTTGAGGAGTACTACAGGTTTTGTTGGGTTGCATATACACGTAACACAGCTTGTTAAAACGATACATGTTTACGACATTCCCTTATTTGAATGTTTTCGTTTTTTATATAAACGTGCACATCTTAAAACTGGTCTTCACAAAACATGCATGCACTCACTTCTTCCGGGTTTCTTAAGTGATTCGGCTTGTTTAATGTCTGTTCACTATGTTGGCTGATTTCTGTCGATGTCGTGTTTTTGACATTTCGGGGCAAATATTCGAAACCAAGACTGAATAAAGGTGAACACACGACACACAAAGGGCGAAAACACAACGTATTTTTTCGTCGAGTTTTCGACTTGACGGATTTTTATGCGTTGTGTTTTCGCACTTTATTTGTCGTGTTTTCGACTTTTAAAAACACGACATGGCAGAAATCAGCCACCATAGTTCTCGAAGTCTCACAGTTATATGTACAAGTAACTACAAACATTTTGAATATCCCTCCCTCCCCGATCGCAGACTCTAATTCAGCTTTACTAAAAGTAGAGACGGGTTGTTTACATTTTGATGTAACTAAGAAAAATAATAAGCCGCACAGTTGTTTGTTTTGACATTTAAAAAAAAACAACAAGATTTTCAGACAGCGATTTCAACTCAGCATAATAAGCTTACATGAATCATTGAATCATTTCAATTAAGAAACTTGAAATCTTTAATTTAATTAGTAATAAAATACTTCGATTGACAGATAACGCTCACAAGCCTGTGGACAAGAAAACAACTCAGATCACCTACGTTTTTGCCTGCGGCAAACAAGTGACATATTTATGAATCACGACGTATTTGAAACGGACTAATTTACATGATGATATGACATTACAAGCGCATTTACAAAATGGTAGTGGTGAAATTAGGAGGTGTTTGCTGGTGTTTATTTGGAGTTTTATCCTTCTGTCTTCATAGTGAGGTCTTTGGAGTAATTACTAGCGGATCTACTGGCAGAAATGTTGATTCTTTGCAAGCAAAAGGAAATAGTTCTTGGGATTTTAATCCGGACATTTTTAAGGATGATAATGTGACGCGGGATGTCAAGAATCAGGATAATCTAATTGCTGCTACAAACAATACCAAACATAGTTCAACCGTTTCACCGAGACTAGGGGTAGTACTAGAAAAGAGTTCAACCCCTCAATTGTCTCATAACCCGCTGAAATATAGTTTACCAAACATTTGGTCGGACTTTTGTCAAGTTGTTGAGAATGAAACATATGAATCAGAGTTCACTCCGAGAGTCAACTTAACGTCAATTAAATGTACAGTGGATCAGGAACACTCTGGTATATTTACAATGGTGGACCTTAGACAAAATTTGCTGCAGTACCGGGATTTGAACTTGAGTTTCAGTGTGGAGATTCAGTGTCATTCCATGGCTAACGTGTCTCTTTCATGGCCTTTTAAGGTGTACAATTTGTTCAAGCTCAAAGTACATGATTGTGCAATACTTGATTTCCTAGCTGAAAAGGAGAGCGAGTATCTAGAAACAGTTCCCGACAGTTTAAGAGTTCTTCAACTACAGGACAGCAAATGTGTATTTGACTTGAAAAGATGGTCTGAAGCTTTTGACAACGCTAAGCTAGTCAAAAAAGGATTTGATTGTATACACGAAACAACGATCGAGCATACGTCCACCAGAAACATAACCTATGATTACATAGTAGATGATGAATATTTGTTGATGCAGTTATTAGAGCGAGGTGTAAAATTCATCCAGGATACTCGCCGAATGCCTCACGATTGCGACTTTCTTCATCTCATGTCAATTGACGAGAGCATCAGCCAAGATCGCGCGCGCTACCATTCGGATCTCCTTACGCAGAACTCTTTCTTCGAGGAACTTCGCACTTACAATGTATCAAACACATACATAAACGTATTGAAGGATCAGTACCTTCAGTGGTCCTTAAAATTTCCAAAACTTGAAGCACTTGACCTTTCCTACAACAACATATCAAAGCTGTATCGTTTTGCTATTCCGCTCCGTGTAAATACAGACGTTATCACAACTGTAGACTTACGATATAATCAGATTTCAGCCATTTCTGTTGGTGATCTGGAGGTATTTAAAACGATGCCCATGGTGTTCTATGATCTCAGAGGTAATCCGATTGACTGCAACTGTTCCGACGATTTAATTGAACTTGTTAAATACATCAAGGCTGGAAAACATTTGCTGATATCAAATCTTTCGGATTATAGTTATATTGGTAATTTATGGTGCAAAAACCCAGAGAAACTCGGAGGCATGACATTGAAATCACTCACATCGGAAATGATTTGTGAATCTACGGTAGAAACAGAGTATTTTTTGGTTCCGGTTATTTGTTTAAGTGTCGCCATAGTTCTTTTGGCTACCCTCCTTTATATAGTTTTGCGATACAGACAAGAAATAACAATAATATTATTTACTCGCTTCAACATTATAATTCCTTGCCAGACGAGAGAAAACTTCGACTCTGATAAGAAATACGACGCGTTCGTAAGCTATAGCAGTAACGAAGAAGAATATGTGGAAAAACTTTTTGAAGACCTAGAAAAACAACCAGATGACAGTACGCGTCCTGCATTTAAGTTTTGTATGCATCATCGAGACTTTGTTCCTGGGAGGACTATTTTTGACAATGTTACATTTTCCGTGGAGTCGAGTCGGCATACAATTATTCTGTTATCAAATCACTTTGTTAAAAGCGAGTTTTGTCTGTATGAATTCCAAGAGGCGTTCCGCCAAAGTATAATGGAGAAGAGGCGCCACCTGCTAATCATCATGATGGAAGATATACCGGAAGAAAAATTACCACGTGATCTAAGAAGATGCGTGAAGACATTTACTTATATAAGGAAAGATGACTTTTTGTTTACTGAAAGACTTGTTTACGCTCTTTCCGTAAAACATAAGGGTAAAACTGTTGTAAAGACGACCACTAAACATTCAAAAGTCAGCAAGACAGAAAACGACGACGAAAGCCGACCAGATGTTTCGTCTGGCACAAACGGAGTAAAAAATATTACCTCTAATATCACAACACCTAAAAGCAACTCTACGACAGAGTCGGATGACAAACCTGCTTCGTGCGATTCTATTGAGCTTAATGACTCGGTAAAATTTACCAAATTTGAAAAACAACAAAAGTATAAAAAGAAAATTCTCACTCAAAACGGCGATAAATTAAACATATCAATTAAACATATCAATGACAATAATTTGAGCCCTATTGAAAGAAAATTAAATATTAGAGATCTCGATTATGACAGAAGTTTATCATTGATTTCTCAGGATACCGGATACGGAAGTGAGAGGGGCTCCATTTGTGAGAGGCTGTCCCCGGAAGTGACTGTGGACATAGAAGAATTCCCAGTTCAAGCTGCCATTTGTTAAAAACACATCAATGTTGTTTTTCGTACATGCGCAATGTTTAAATGTCCTATTAATTTTGCTAATTAATTCGAACTAGATCTATCACATAAGTCGTAAATGTCGTGTAAATAGAAACATAACTGATGAAATGCGACTCATTTGCGTCATGTTATCAACGTTATTGTTGTTGTTTTTGTTGTAAAGTTTTCTGACGTAAAATAGTACCGTTGTAGCATCAGTCACATCGATTATAATACTAAGAGTTTACTCTTTTTTGTGTTCTCCCTGGTGTCGGTGTGCATGCCATGGTTATTATGTTCATGTTGTGATATTGTTTTATTGCATTCATGTTTGTTTTAGCCATGTATGTACTCCATACCAAATTAAATCTTATCTTATCTTATCTTATCTTACTAAGTCCCGTTGTTAAGAGCAATCTTTATAATAATACAGGCAATATAATATCGAAAATGGTCATATTCCTTTGTTTCAACCATGCTTTAAGTCCAACTGGTCAATGAGGCTGGATGTAGACCCTTGACCACCGGGAGAGAGCGTTGTATTGTTTTGCCTAATCATATAGCATCAACAAACTGAGGAATTTACAGACTGATCCATGCTTAGTTCTCATTCCATATTTTGTTATTTTTCATTACAATAACACTGAACAGATAGCATTTATTCGATACATCTAATATTCATACATGTTTTCATACACATCTTTTCGTGGAAAGTGTCATATCTTGCCGCGGTTTTATTCACATTGAAGCAAGCTACAGAAACTGTTTACGCTTAAATCTTTACTAATATGCCTCAATAATTCTCACAACTTGCGCTGTCAATCATCGAACCAATCACTTACGAGAGAAAAAGCAACTTGCATTTCTGACGCGCAATAACAGCTTGGTGGTGAGACGAGGTAGCGTAAAAAAATAATTTATTAAAATCTGAATTATTTATTAAGGCAATCCCGTAGCTATGTCCTGCAAAAACTTGTTTATATAAACGTTATTGCCAACGATTCAACTTTAGGAGTTCATTGTGAAAGACATTCATCATCGTGTCAGTCTTATAATTAATAACGTTTTACTGCTGTTTACTACTTTTACTGATTGAGTACCTTTTTTTGTCCTTACTATGAAAACTTTGTTTTTCTTCGCAGTTCCGCTTGAGTTCATTAGTGCTGTTTTTATTCATTGGTGTGAAAATGCAAATCCCACTTTAGTCATAGGCATATTAAATATTGATTATAATATTTATATAATTAACAAGAAGTATCTTGCGCGTGTTTAGTATATGGCAGAGATGGGTAGCTAGATTTCTTAGAAAGAAATCCTGTCAAGTTTTATCTTTATGCAGTAAGAAAGCGCAAAATGTCACAGGGTGAGAAAAATGTGCGCCCTGACCGAGACGCGAACCAGGAACCCTTCGCTGACAGGACGAATGCTCTCCCGACTGACCTAACCGACCGCTTATACAGTTTCTCCCCAAACGCATTAGGAAAACAAACTGATACCTTGTTTTTCTGATCAAATATTTTACTCGAAATTTTGACCGGAAAAGTATGATTTTACGCTACACTCATAATTAACATTACATTTGTAGTTTGGAGGTAACAACATATTATGTTGATAGATATGAACAATATGAAAGACTGAAACCGCAAGAGTATTTTATCAACCTTTGTCGTGCGGTAGGTGTTTTACAGTGTTTTTTTTTAAATCTGAAAATTGTTATACATTCTACTTGAATATGATTTCATTGGCGGTTGAAAGGTTATCAACTTTCGGTCAAAAGCGAGCGTAATATGACTGCACCGAAAAATGCATTTTAAGAAACTAGTGCTTACAGTTTAGGTATGTGTGTGTGTATTAAAACATTTGGCTAATGCTTATTGCTACTGAAGGTCCGCCTCAGTGGGCGAATGGTGACATGAATTCATTGTAACGTCTCATAGGGCCATGAGTTCGAGCCCTTCTACTGACCATGACCCGATTGCTCGAAACTTTAACCGACTGTCAAGGCGACCGTTTATAAATTTTTGATGGAAAAAAATAATTCTTACTTGGCAACACTATACAATAGTGGAACATTTTGATTTCGCTTTGAAAAGAGTTTTAGCCCTCATTATCTTTAATGCACACACTTGTTTTAATACATGTAAGTGTTTCAAACTGTAGAAATAAAACCCTTTAAGTTAACAGACTGTTAGCTAAATCGGCGTTAACTGGGTCCATGTCTCTTTATGAGAGAAAGTTGGCAGTTTCTTAGGGAGGAAATGAGTCGTTAAAATGACCAAAATAGATAATATATAACAAAATGTATCTTGGTAGGGATTTAATGCACTTGACGAGACTTTTAACCCAGTATTTCCGTTTTAATTTCTTATATAAAACTGTTTACATGTTTGTTTCCGAGACAGTTGAGCGGGCAAGTTAATGTACGATGCAATAGGCTATAATTACTTTAATAAAATTTCGTAATCAGTTTCAACAGTATTAAATTTTTTATCTCAAGGCTAGTGAAGGGTATGTATAATTTACGTGTCACAGTACAGACTTTATCATAATGTGTAAGCGGCTGGAGAGCATTCGCCCTGTAAGCGAAGAGTCCCGAGTTCGAGTTCCGTCAAAGTTTTTCTCACCCTGTGACATTTGTCGCCGACATACTTGCTTTGTCAGTCTAGCGACACTTGCAATATAAGAGCTGGAGTCCTGAAATTCGAAGACGAATTTTCCGTTTTGCAGTAGTGTGTCATTGTATGGACTTGTTCACAATTGTGCAGAAAATGTGTAAGCGCCCGGATAGCTCACTCCACAGAGCATTTGCCCTGTATGAGAAGGATCCCGGATTCGAGTCCCGGTCAGGCTGCACTTTTTTCTCGCTCTGTGACATACGTAATACTAATGATTATGCATTATTGATCATGATAACCCTTTAAAACAGACAAACTGCATAATCACGGTTCAGTAGTATGATTGGAACACAATGGATGCGTAAAAGCGACTTATTAGTCAGCAGAAAATGATTTGATACCGTTAAAACTGATTAAAAAAATTATGAGTGTTTATATTGTATATCAAACAGGGTCCGTATATTACACGGCTGATATTAAACCACGGAAGTAAACACTACATGTGGTAAACAGATATAAAACAATAACGCAGAATCACCACCAGCTTTCCCACTCGCTCTTTACCCTTCTAACATGTTTTAACAAACTTTAAGCTCTTAATTCAAGTGACCAGCCGACGCACATCATTGTCTTGAACACTCAAATGAGGTGTTGACATAGAATGATATATTCCATTCTTGAATCGGTTAATAGACGAGGTACCGGAATGCTCATGTACGCGAAAAGTCGAATAGCTGGGATACTCATTTCTTCAGAGCATAATTCAGTGATAAATGTCTTGCTCTTAATTATAATATCCAATTTTAAATGGACTTTTTGATGGTTAATATAATACTAATATTTAAATAATTCCTCAAGACCTAACATTAGTACTGGTAAAAGAACATGTAGTGCATTCCATTCTCTCAGACCCTTCTTGCAAACAGTAGGTACTACATTTCCCTTCTGTCGAAAAAAAAACTCTTGGTGAACACAAACTCTCATCTAGAAATTCTTCTCATAGTAACTACGAAATGTCTCTCCTCTTCGACTTACTTCGTGCATGCAATCACTGACTCAACAGGAATAAATCCCCCTTTTCGTTATCCAGCATTTATTGCTAGAAGAGAGCCACCGAGTAGAATCCTTCCATTGAAACTAACCAGTCTAGCAGCAGCCACCGACGTATAACATCAGTCACAGCTAGACGGTGCTATGCTCTACTTAATTCCCCCTACTTTAATGGATATTGCTCATCATGTTTTTAATTTATTAAAGAGCTGGTCACTGTCACTTGGATCTCTTCATTTCCGAAAGTCCATCATTTGGACATCATTAATCGATCAAGTGTTACATGGATTCATTCTTTATTACTTGTTGCAAATATAATTTTTGACACTTTTCTAACTTTGTTACCAGCCAGACTTGTAATTCATTCAGAGCAGATGCAATATGCATAATACATCGCCATCACTTCGACACATGACAAGGCAAACCTTTTGACAAATTTACATGATGATTGGGTTGTACATGTCACCTGTATCGCATACACAATGTTTTAACTGGGTGACCTAGTTTTAGCCTTAAGATTACCCATAGTCAAACTCGAACTTAATTTTATCAAGACAATCATACTGACCCAAGTTTGATGAAGATCCTATGAAAAATGCGACTTCTGTTGCATACGTAAGGATTTTCTATGATTTGACCCCGTGACCTTGATTTTAACCCCAGATGACCAATGTTCGAACTCGACCTAGATTTCATCAAGGCAATCATACTGGCCCAGTTTCATGAATATCCAAGGGAAAGCACAACCTCTATTGCATGAACAAGGTTTTTCTATGATCTGACCCCGTGACCTAGTTCTTGACCACAGATGAACCCTATTCTAACTCGACCTAGATTTCATCAAATCATACCGACCCAAGTTCAGTGAACAAAATGCAACCTCTATTGCATACACAAAGTTTTTCTATGATTTGACCCCGTGACATAGCATAGTGATTGAGCCCGTATGACCCACATTCAATTTCGACCTAGATTTCATCAAGGCAATCATACCGACCATGTTTCATGAAGATCCAATGAGAAATGCAACCTCCATTGCATACACAAAGTTTTCTATGATTTGACCCCGTGACCTAGGTTTTGACCCCAGATGACCAATGTTCGACCTCGACCTAGATTTCATCAAGGCAATCATGCTGACCAAGATTCATGAAGGTCCAATGAAAAATGCAATCTCTATTGCATACACAAGGTTTTTCTATGATTTTACCCCTTGACCTAGTTATTGAGCCCAGATGAACCATATTCAAACTCCACATAGATTTCATCAAGGCTGTCATACTGACCAAGTTTCATGAAGATCCAATTAAAAATGCAGCCTCTATTGCATACACAAGGTTGAGTGCGGCCAGACGACAGACGACTGACACCAGGCGATCACAATAGCTCACCTTTGAGCACTTTGTGCTCAGGTGACCTAAAAATGTGTATGTAACATAAACCAAATTTTAATACATGCACGTAAAGATTTGTGATTCCTCCTTACTCCCAGCTATTCCGAGAAACATACTTTGACTGGCTGGTGAAAGTAAAAGGGAATTATTTGTGTTTAAAACATAACAGGTAGACCTACCACAATACAACTCTATTTACAAGTTAATTTATTGGTATTTTATTTCAATGTTTTATTTCAATTTTCAGTCAACATCCAAAACTCTGATTTTCTTCTCTAGTTTCTGTTTTGGAAACAGGTACTCCTTCATTAAATCATCTAATTCATTCAGAGCAAGATGCACATGTAACTTGACACCTTCTTCTTTCTCTACCTGCATTACGTGCTTCAACAGACGATATAGGTCCTTCAGTACAGTGTCTAGAATCTGTAAGATAGGACTAATTACCTTAAGTAAATCGTACATGATGGCCCTAAATCACACACCTGCAAACACTGTTTAAATTTACTTTGAAAACTATAATTATAATATTTTATCATGTTTTTCATATCTGGATAATATACATGTATATTACAAAGTTTTTTTACCTAAAATTTCCTTTGTCACAATGAGAAGTTGTAATTATGCATATTATCACAATCAAACTAGCTTCTCCCTTTACGTGAGAGATAAAGGAAAGAGCTCATTGAAACAATTAAAAAACGTATCATAACCATCTTTCAAAGCTGAAATAAACTAGTAAAAACAAGTCTTGTCGTGCATCACGTACAATTTGAACTACTGATACTTCACTGCCAATGATCTCAACAAGAGCTGTCCATAAGACAGCAAGCTCGACTATTGTGGGTGTTTGCTAATAAAACAAAACTTTTATCAGTATAATAGCAAAACAAAATTCTGCTAACTATTAAGTATAAACTAGGAAAGTTGAATCATAAAAAGTCAAAATCAGTCCTATATATTTAATTTTTGGTAAATTAATTGTTTGATACAAAATGAACCCCTGAACCTATTGCTAAGTTTGTATAACAACCATAAGTGGTTACTAAGATATGTGCATGATAGTACCTAGCTGCAAAACTTTAACCAAATTTTCAAAAGTCAAACAAGGGCCTAATTTGTACTAAATTTTAACAAGAGTTATCTGTCTTGACTGTGGGACACCCCTTAAGTCATTAACAAGTTTCAAGTCAATTCATAAGTAGTTACTAAAATATGTGCATGTAGTCTTAGCAGGCAAACTTTAACCAAATTTTCAAAGTCAAACAAGGGCCATAATTTGTACTAAATTTACACAAGGTTATCTGACTTGACTGTGTGACACCCCTAAAGACATGAACAAAGTTTCAAGTCAATTCTGCGGTTACTGAGTATGTGCTTGATAGTACCTAGCAGGCAAAACTTTCCAATTTTCAAAGACAAACAAGGGCCATATTTGTACTAAACTTAAACAAGAGTTATCTGACTTGACTGTGGGACACCCCTTAAGACAGTAACAAAGTTTAAGTCATATCGTAAGTGGTTCTGAGATATGCGCATGATAGTCCTAGAAGGCAAAACTTTAACCAAATTTTCAAAGTCAACAAGGGCCATTTTGTGCTAAATTTTACAAGAGTTATCTGACTTGACTGTGTGACACCCCTAAAGACATTTACAAGTTTCAAGTCATATCTAAGTGGTTAGTGAAATATGTGCTGATAGTACTTAGCAGGCAAACTTTAACAAAATTTTCAAAAGTCAAACAAGGGCCTATTTGTACTAAATTTTCAAGAGTTATCTGACTTGATTTTATGACACCCTAAAGACATGAACAGTTTCAGTCATTCTAAGTGGTTACTGGATTGTGCATGTAGTACTTAGCAGGCAAACTTTAACAAAAAAACAACGCCCCCCCCCCCCCCCCGACACACAGTACTGTAATACCCCATCCACTAAAAATGGAAGGGAATTTTGAGGCAATCTGGCAGACTTCTAGGGGCAACATTCAATCTAAGCAATAATAAATAAATCAATGAAACATCATGTGCTTGACTGTAGATGGAAATTTTCTTATAAATACATAAAATGTACATGTATATTTTTTCAATTGATCATTAATTGATCATTATGCAATTAATGTCCTAAACTTTATGTAATGTAATGTGTCCCAGACAATTACATGTACACAACAACCAATCATTCAAGATGACTCATTTCTATTGCCTGTCAAAATCAAACAGAGAAGAATGAGTTAACTACCTTGAATGCCTGTGAACCTGTCCCCTGTAACAGCAAGGTTAGAGCTTGTGCTGCAGCTTTCCTCACTTCCACGTCTTTGTCATATTTCAGTGTACTGCTGCAACACTCAAATACCTTAAATGTGTCAATTGTGAATCTTCATTAATTTTCTATAGTACCAGCTCTAACATTAAAACATTTTACACTTGATTTTGAGCTCATGGTGTATTGTTTCCTATCTTGCTGATGTAAATTTGATCTTATTATGATTTATCTTCATAAGAATAAGAAGAAAGACTACCTCATGGACTATGTTGCCTAAAGAGAATCTGAGCAGTTTACATATTTCTCCGAGGTTAGAGAGGCTGCTAGCTCGCACAAAAGCTTCCTCGTCTCTGGTACCAGTCAGAATGCTGGATAAATCAATATGTCACGATACTGCGGGATTGTACCACCTATAATTTACAAATAAATTTGCTTAAAACATAAATATTGATAATTATGAGACTTGCTGTTACCAGACAGTGTAATTGTGGTACATACTGAATATCACATGGACATTCTACGTTTTTGAACCTTGTAAAACTAGATCATATATTTCTGTACTCAGTATCAGTAAATTTGTATAAGGCAACATGTAAAGGAAAGCTGCAAACACACCATTTAAGCCTTGCTCATTAAATTTCTAATTTAAAATGGAGTTGTCCATCTCTAAAATAACTGACTGAATAGTGAACACAGTAGAGTATGATCACACTGCTGGGCTGTTCAATCTGATCATGATCTGCACTAGTCACAAAGGTAGCTCAGTAATGAAGGCGGTTGCTAACCATGGACAAATTAACAGGAAAATTGTACTTTTTCTGTATGAAAACAGCAATTTTCCACTGTGATGCACAATGCATAGCTAACACAGAGAGTCTAAGTATCCCTGGATAGCAACACTTCTCTTGTTTCCTACTGGTAAAGAAAACATCTGTACTAGTCTCCATTAAGTAAAGGAAGAGTTATTGAATATGAGAATAAAATCCAAGAGAAACAAACATGCAACTCACTTACAAAAAAAGCCACATACCTAAACATCTTGACGCTTTTACCATGACTTCACCAAGTTTCATCCTCAGCTCAGGCGATCGTTTCTTATCACCATGTGTTTGTGCATCATGAAAATCTGCAAACTGTTTACAGACCATCGGCACCACCAAACCAGGATATACATCGCACATTGCTGCTAAACCATTTACAGCAGATAGATAGATGTAAGAGTCTCCATGGTCTAAATTTTCCTCAAAAATCTTTAACACCGCTAAATGTCTTTTTTGGACTTCAGGATCATGCTTCTGAACAAGGTGGGATAATCTGATAAGGCCATGTCCTCGGACTGGTATCAGTGTATCACACAACTCTTCAAATGCTAAATCAAGCTCAGATTTTTCTGTAGCACTATCGTCCTTGTCAGTACTGGTTTTCTGGCTATCAAATGCAGTTGATATTTTATCTGATGTTTGCTGTTTATGTTGATTATCATTAGAAACTGATACATTCGAAGGAATCTTTTCATTATTATTTGTTCCTTGGATATTAAAACCAACACTTGTTTCATCTTTTACTCCATGAAATTCATCTTTTTTCTGTTCTGGTAAATGCTCCTCCTTTAACATCTCTATTTTTTGTTTAGTTTTCCCCTGAGATCCTTTAACTTTCTCTTTTTCTCTGCTAATCTGAAACAGTAATGTTATTCATGCATATCTGTCCACAATTTGCTGAAAATTAACTTTAATATAACTAAACCAGTGACCTAACAACAAAAATTGACCGTAAGTATCTGTTAAATCTATTGTCATAAGTTGTATGTCGTCAAATGTTTAAAGAATCTACGTTAGATCTTTGATCCTCTGACACACAAATATAGGGAATTCAATTTTTTCTAAGCATCCTAAACATAAAGCAGATGCAAAGAAGATTTTTTTAATTAGCTTTGTTTAAAGAGATGACAATAAGAAAATGGATGAGACATGCTGGACAAATCAGTACTATTCTGATTCAGCCAATTGCAATCCACTTCAATCTATCTAAGATGACTTTCAAAGATGAACCTCGTATAAGACGGATTGAAAAAAGGTTGCAATGTCTTTTAAACTGATAAAGAAGTGTAAGAAAAAAATCTAAAACATTTTTACATGTACAATAATATAATGTCCAGAAAAAATTAGTACCTTTTGAGATATTTCTTCATACTCCTTGCTTTTTCTTTTACTGAGTTCCGACCATACAGCACCATGTGTTGCTATGGCAATTCTTATATCTGTAGCCATTTCCTGAACAGAGGATTCTGGGTGTTCAGAGCTGATTTCTTGTAGCAAAGGCAGTAACTCTTGCATTGCTTCTTTATCTTCACTTGTAAGCTGATAACATTTACACAATAAATATACAATGAAAACCATGCCGTTTCATCAATTCTTTGTCTACTAGTACTCTAACCATAATGCATTTTGATACAGTGCAAATCATGTTAAGTGTTCTTCTATTTCATTCATGACCTAATATGTGATAATGCCAGCTGACTGGAAAACAGACTAGATACTGACTGTTCCTTTTTGTTAAATATTGGTTCAAAAATGTTTAATCACATTTCCCGCCTGCTTTAAAACATTAACCATGGTAATGTTTTAAACATAAATTAATTAAAAACATATAAACTTATATGCAGTCTAGTTTTCATTAATTAATGGATATTTTCCACCTATACTGATAATCAGCTTAAACTGATTGGTCAATTACTGTGTCAGTAATAGAACTGGTTGAGTACAAATTAAACATTGTAGATTTCACATCTGTGTGTTTCCATAGCAACCTGTACTTTTACAGCATTTTATATTGTCCTCCATTTGAATACAGTAAGATTAAATCTGACACTTTAATACTAATGGACTGTTTCTAGTTACATACTACTTATTTCAGGTTTTCAATCTACACACTAGGGAACCACTCTAACAGTAACACAAATATCACTTGCAAAAAATACTAGTGGCAAAGAAATATGTGGTGTAGTCTAAAGCATTCACTTAGCACTTTGGTTTTTATAAACATGGTGAATCTCAAAATTTTTTACGGAATAGATAACAAAAAATCTAAAAAACAGAAGGACAAATGTTCTTATGATATATCAACAAGTATCATCAATAAAGGGACACAACACTAGATAAATAATATGGTGTGAAGCGCTTGTGAAATTATAGAGTTGTCTACCTTCAGTGAAATATCCTCTATGCATGTAGTGGCTGTCCATAGTTTAATTTATGTCCTCAGTAGTTTGACTGAGCAGGTATTACAAGAATGTCATTTATAGCCAAGAACTAATTTTGAGTATATTTGTAGTCTCATCATCAAGTTAATACATAAATATGGAACAATGTGTAGCACAAGTACATTCAGAAATAATAATCCATACTTCACCCTCAAAACAAACAAAGTGGCAAGTCCACTAAGAGCAAAACAATGACTATTTAAATAAAGGGCAATCATGCAATTCAAAGACATGTGTTGGCAAGTCAAACTACAATGCTGTTTCTGATACAAAAACATAATTATGTCCCCCAACCACTTGTGAACAAACCTCCATGACAAATCAAACGAATGGAATGCGATGATGATATGCACAACCAAGCACAGTAATGATCACTCATGTGAAGTTTCATCAAAATGCAGCAAAGGGTTTTTAGAGATGTAGCCCAGATAAGCTCTATATAAAGGACTAAATGTGTAAAATTTCAAATGGTAATAATTCTTTGAAAAATCAACTGACTACGACATGTCAAGGATATACACAACTAGACCTCATACTGATACATTATGTCAAGTTTTATCACAATCCAGCCAGAGATTTAGGTGATTAAGCCCTGAAAAGATTTTTCTATCAATAGGCCACTGTGACTTTGATATTTTAGATAGTGACCCCAAATTATAATATGCATGTCTAGACTTAATACTGATGCTTCCTGTCAAGTTTGATAAATTCCAGCTAGGATTTTGATAAAGCCATGGCAAGAAGGAAAATACACAAAATGCTTAAAGTCGAAGGACTACAATCACAAGTAGCTCTAATTTTACCCTGAAAGATGTCTTACCGGCAGAAATGACCTTTATTTGTACCAAAAACATTCATAAGTTTGCTTTTTTAATCAGAAAGTACATGTTAGAAATATCGCGCAGTATTTTTTTCAATGATATTGCAAACAAAGGCTTTCTGACAACTATTTCTCATGACAAAACAACTTGAAAATGAAAGAAAGGCACATGTTAACAGTGGTTTAATCATTATCCTGTCAGTAAATTAATTTTACTATATCAGTAAATACAAAAAGATCCTGGGATTTTAAAACAATATAATAATGATCTTGGACAAGTTCCTTTACTGTGTTGTAAGATAAGTAATTAAATGGAAAAGACTACCTGGAATGCCCCAGTCAGTACTGCAGTAAGAAGACCCATTGCCATTGTTAATGTTTCATTCTCAAAGACTTCAACGTCTAAATCCTCCGTTCTCTTACACACCTGTACACCTCTCTCCAGTGTTGCCTAGCAACAAAACAAAAACCAGACTTTTCAAGAACAGCATAAAAATTAATGGAAAGTGTCAGTATAGAATACTACATTGTAGTCGAATTTATACAACAAACAATTTCACTTTACCTATTCTGCAACAGCCTTAATTTTTTTTAGTTGTTTATTTTGTGAATTTTTTCCATAACTTTTTCAATTAAAAATTTAAAAATCAAGCATTTGAAACTAAAGATGAATAGTGCCTAAATAGAAGTCTAAATGAGATATATGAAACCATTAGGTGATTCATTTGCCAAAATTAGTGGTTAGAGATTTTTAATATTTTTTTCCCATATGATATAAAGACTGTTTCAACAGTCTTTCTGTTATTAATGGGTGGGTATTTTAAACAGGGTAGAAGGAAGTGACAGCGCGGCGGTTTTTTTGTGGTGCCCCCATAAAACAAAACTTTGACAGTTAAGGGCACACAAAACTTTAACTAGGAATTTCTAAGTACAAATCAAGAAACATTTTCACAGAGTTATCTTCTCTTGCTTACAGATAGGTCTCATGATGGCACATAAGAACTCCAACTTCCAAAGTAATATCTCAAATGGTTAAGTCAACAAGTGGACAAGAATGAAATTTTAACTGAAATTCTAAGTCAAAAAGGGCCATAATTCAAATAAAATCCTTGACAGAATTACCTTCTCCTGCCCATGTTTTGGGATCATGATGGTAAACAAGTATTTCAACTTTCAATTAATATCTCAAACAGTTCAGTCAAAAAGTGGACTGGTACGAAAAACTTAACCAAGATTCTAAGTCGATAAAAGGCCTTATTTTTAAACACACAACTGACAGAGGTTACCTCCCCTTGCGTACAGATGGGGGTAATGATGTGAAATAGCATTAAAAGTTTCAAAGCAATATCTCAAAGGGTTAAGGCAATAAGTGGATTTTACCCATATTCAATGTATTTTCAAATAAAAAAAGGAAAAGGGG
The DNA here is from genome assembly GCA_022818135.1 of Saxidomus purpurata. Taxonomy (NCBI): domain Eukaryota; kingdom Metazoa; phylum Mollusca; class Bivalvia; order Venerida; family Veneridae; genus Saxidomus; species Saxidomus purpurata. The sequence goes on along the minus strand of JAFMSR010000012.1, from coordinate 38,685,953 downwards.
GCATAATTCTGTCAAAAACCTTGACAGAGTTATGTCCTCTTGTCTGTTGATGAAGGTCGTGATGGTAAACAAGTATGGTTAGTTTCAAAGCAATACCTCCAATGGTTTTGAAATAAAGTGAGGTGGTACAAAAACTAAACCAAGCTCAATACACTTTTTAAAAAAAAAGGGCCATAATTTGTCAAAAACCTTGACAGAGTTATGTACTCTTGTCTGTAGATGGAGGTTATGATGGTAAACAAGTATGGTAAGTTTCAAAGCCATACCTCTAATACTCTGAAATAAAGTGGGGTGGTACGAAACTAACCCCCCCCCCCCCCCCCCCCCCCCCCCCGCAAGGGGCTTGACCCCCCCCCCCCCCCCCCCCCCCCCCCCCCCCTCCTCCTTTTCATAGAAAAGTCGAGCTAAAAAGGACTGGTACTACCCATGATCCTCCATGAGAAGCTGCAAACTTTGTAACATAAAAAGACATGGTTAGAAACAGGGAGCCCATGGCCTACCTCAATCGATAAGAGGTAACAGTGATTTCAACTTAGCAACTCTAACAACATAACCATGCAGTTTTAACAATTTTAAAGGTTTAACCACCTTCACAAATTCCAGTGTATGTTTTGCACTTTTGATGCATTCTGGTCCTAGGTTTTCACAGACTGCTGCTAAAATATTGAGTAGTGACAACTTCCTGTAGAACTGTTCTAATTTTGTCTGATTCCTCTGCTCAATGTCAAGCAATGCTTGATCATCTCTAGATCTGTCAGATGTTTGATGTTGTCCATCAGTTCTCTCCCCTTCTACTTCTGTCAGAATGAACTTGGTCAATTCCTATTAATGTAAGCATGATTGTAGTTACTAACAAAGGGTGTTAACTAACTTCTTTATCTATGAAATGAACTGTACCTCTAGAATATCAGCATCAAATGTGCTAATAAGAAATGACTTCTTTCTTTTTTTATGAACTCTACACTGTGAATGTAGCTTATGTCAATTGAAAACCTAAAGCTTCAGAATTTTGTACTGTTTTGATGTTACATGTATATAACTGACAGATAATAATGTCCAAATTAACAATTTCAAATGAAGTAACTAAACAGCAAGAATGCTACTTTCAAGATTCATTAACAGATTAAAAAATTAACTATCATTACCAAAATTTCAAGCAGCTATAAAACTTGCTTTCTAAGTTTATTCAATAATTTCATGACAATGTGAATTAAAGAATTCGGACTTAAACCCCATGATTAATTAAAGAACTGTTATTATTTTTTTCAATGTTGCATCATGAAACATTTTCTAGCACCCAGCATGTTTATTTGAATACTGTGTGCCAGGATATACAAAATGCTTTTTACAATCTAAATGTCTTTGTTATACTGGAAAAGGAAATCTGAATGAACAACATTTCCTGTGACTTCCTTACAAACTTACTTTCAACATGAAGACTAGGAACTCCCCTGGGATACTTGTGTTCTCCAAACCTTTCAAAATGGCCACAATGCAGTCTACATTTGTGTCCTGAGAGCTCTCACTTTTGCTAAAAAATGTACAGGAAAACAAAACGAATTTTTGCCAGCTTTCAAAACAGATACTGTTTATGATACATTTTCTACAAGCTTTATATGTGTGTGTCTGTACTGCACACTATGTACAGTGATTTACAGGTAGGTGACTACCTCAAGGTAGTTCATCTGATTAAATGCGGATAAATTTGACCTTACCCAGCTTTCTTTTTTCTCCGAGACCAACTTAAACTTTGCAACATCCAACTGGTCAGTTTTTGAAACTGATCCAAGCTGGGAATATTCAACATAATAATTTTACTTATTAAACAAGTCTTGTATATTGTAAGTTTCTATTAAAAATGGTGTTTGTGATGTGTGGCACTACATGTCTTCTTAAGGACACACCTAACTAGACCCCACTTAGGCTCACTTGTAGTTCATCAGAAGCTAGATATTTCAGACACATCTCCATACAATATTAGTTCAAAAATGTACAAGGCATACTTAGTAAAACAATAGTTAAAACATTTTCTAGTAGTACATACAACAACACTGAATCTGTCACAATTCTTGAAAATTTTACCTTCAGTTGATATATCTGACAAAAGCCAACATCTTTAAATGTTATACCACATTTTTGTGGGTCGAAATATAAAACTAGACTAAGTCAAACAATCAAACAAAGAGAAGGTTACTTTGTATTATGTATAATACCTTTCATTAAAATTGGTACTGACAGCAATGCCGCCATTAGTTCCATTCACAAACTTCAAATTCTGATGCATCCTAGGAAATTGTGCCTCATTTTCAGATGACGTCTGCTGAAATGCCATACACTTTATACAAGTCAAGGCCACTTCCATGTCAGCTTGTTTTAGAAAGGTCACCAATACTTCCTGGCAAGTTGTCCTTGATAAAAGAAGAAAGAGGTATACTAAGACATGGGATAACTCTTATTTCATTTTAAGTTCCTACTTGAACATTAAATCACCAAGAGAAAGCAAATAATTATATCTTTTCTGATTTAACTGCTAACAAGTGCTGCTGCTATGTTTTCTAAATTAAAAAAGACTGTTCATAAATATCTTAACTTGAACATTGCTAGTTCTTGAAGTCATGCAAGTGCTAAATTTGAACTGTTTCAGAGGCAAAACTGGTAGGCAAAGTGTGCAGGTTGTAAAACCTGGATTAGTCATTTAATTTTCTACAAGTCAAAACAACACAATCTAAAACATATGTACTAGTCAGAGTGGGCACTTAACCAGTATTAACCTACATGACTAATTTCACATCTAAAATAAGCTTACTTTAAAGCAGACACCCCAGGTTTGGTGAAGACAAACATCTTATATAATACAAGGATCACAGGCTGCAGGTTGGAGATTAGGTTAGGATTATCAGCACTGCCACACACAAACACCTAAAATATAATTAAGACCCTTCTTAGTAGTAGATTATCAACTAAGGTGATAAACATTGTCACTGACAACATTTTATCTTAAATACAATACTGTTAAGTACAATTTTTGTACAATGTAACTACAAATCCAAACAAAATTTAATTTGGTATTTAATAAACAAAGACAAGTAATCTTAAACAGCATTCATGACATCATTTGCCAAAGTCACAAAACAAGACAGATTCTAAAAATAAAAAGTTGTATCACAATTTTGAATCATTACTCATTAGTCTGATCTGGGATGGTGTCTTGAGAACCAGACATCCAGGTTGAAATAACACATTTCACGATTGAACTTTAGCCTATTAGTATACATTGGTAAAAATTCAGCATATTCCATTTAAATAATACCTTGTTACAGTCCTCCAAACACTGAGTGAGTTTTGTCTCTTCTATTAAGATACACTCACTTGTTGTCATGGAAACATCAACATCTGAAAAATAAAACTATTGATATAACTCAGTATAAAAATATCATAAGTCGTTCTTAAACAAGGCACATGTTTCTTGACTATCGACGATTGGCAAACTTCATTTATTGTACTGATCAGGAGTTGAAGTGAGCCTACATGAACTGTGCTGTAGGAAAACCATTCAGTTTGACAAAAAGGAAGACCATGAATGCCTCATATTGCTCACCTTGAGTACCATTGTGTTCCTCTAGGTGAAAAGGTCAAGGTCACAGAGACCAGATTTTTCTGCCACAAAGATAAATTAGTCATTTATCTAGTATAGAATATAAAGAAGCATTGCTTATTAGAGGTAGTAATTCAAAACAAATTGCAGTTTACAGTTTTTGACATTTTAAGAGCATGTTCCAAGAAAAGAAACAGAAACCTAACTAGGATTAGGGAATACTATGTCATGCTAAGAGTCTTATATAGTTAGCAAGATTCCAAGTTGGATATCAAGTGTCCAATATCCAGAGCTAAGGTGTGTACCAGTCCTTCTGAAACCAGTTATAATCTGGTTTTTAATTAGTAAAAGCAGAAACAAGACTGAACTTCTAGAAGCTGTGTTTCAGAGATTTAATCTTAGAAAAAAGTTTCAAAAGTGTTTCAATTTCCTTCAATTAAACAGCTCATATCAAGTATTTCCATAGCTTCTAGCTTGCAACAGGAATCCAGATATTGTTGATTCTAGATTCCTGCTGACAATTATAAAGTAGACTAATAATACTGCTGACACTCACCTTCTCTATCTATACACCTCATCAGTGGTCTCAGCATTGGCTTATATAAGTATATCTGTGTCAGTCTTGGCTGCTGGGATGCCATGATGGATATAGTACTGCAGGCAACTCGCAAAAACTGGCGACAAACTTGCTTGTCTTGTATATGTAGCAATTCAAGAATCTAAAATATAAACAGAAATAATTTAAAGGATCTACATGTGCAAGTAAAGCCCAGATAGACATTTTCTTCCAAAGTTTACTAGCTATTTGCTACTCATCAGGTAAATAGTGTGAACCTGAATCCTTCTACTCCAGTTGCTTTACCTCAAGCATACTGACTATTGCACTCATTTGCAAGCACATTAAAACTGGCTTTATATCATCAACTTCATCATACTTACTACTTACGACAGATACTTTGCTTTTGTGACCACTGTACAGAATAAGTAAACTGTTTATTTGTCTACAATGACATTGTCATGAACAGAAATCTTACTGGCAGTCAAGACTGAAAATTATAATAATTAATATGCAAATCTAGGCTACATACAGTACTGTTTGGAAATATCTTTAGTAAAATTCAAACTGAAATAAAATATACTGCAACAAAAAGACTAATTACACTTAGAAATGTGAAAAGCAAAAAGTTTTAACCTGTGGTGATATTTTCCTATAATATTCTTCCATTGACAATGTCTGTAGTGGACAACATGCTATCACCTTGGCAACAGCATCACATTTCCTCCAATCATCAGCTTCAGTCATACCTATACAATATACAGTTCTCAAAACAAACTGATTTCAGGTATTGAAGACAGACTAGCCAAAGCACTGTAACAGTTTATTACTAGATATTTTAAATTGAAATGATCCAAAATTTTAAACCTCAAAGTTGACAAGGCATTAAAGACAAGGCTCTGTCATTTAATATTCCTTTTCTATGCAAGACTAAGTGTCAAAATACTTAACCATTCAATCATTTTTCATACGAAAGTTCCCCAACAGTTTTACACTGCACTTTTTTCACAATGTCAATGCATGTTACATGTAGTTTTGGTGAACCAGAAATACCATAGAGCTTTCTTCAATATCTGTTAATGTAATGCCTTTTAATAATTCCTGACCATTTATCTCTAATAGACTCTGTACAGTTTTTATTTAACAGATGACACATATCTTAAAACTTTGTGCAACGTGCCAATTTGCTTCCCTTTGCATGGACAATGTTTTTTCAAACTACAAAGAGACAAAAGCAAATCTACATGTATTAGCATACCTTTACCCATCCCTGGAGCATCTAACATACCCCTGAGTACACTTTGAACTCCCTTAGGCATCATCAAAACATTTGTTAATCGTCTCCCGCACTCCTCACGGAGCCATCTGGGAGCTTGCTGTAGCATAGGAGCATTCTTGCATGGTGTCTGATGAAATTAGCATATTAGTCTATCAATATGGCATGTCCATTTAGAAATTTAACAAGGTAATGGTTTATAAGATGATTTACAATACAATTTATAAATCATTTCAATTTTTGTTAACTTCCTAAATGAATATTCAACTGAATATCTGCATGAGTGTAGTAGTATACATATACTAATTATAACTAATTTTCAAAAATCTTATGCTCCTTTTAAATATGAAAATATAGACACAAGATTCTTAATCAAATAATACATGTACAGTTTCAGCTATGAAATAAAGTACTAAACTATGGACTTAAAATTAATAGAATTAACAAGAAAGTGTTACAATACATTTTAACATGTGTAAACTTTGCCGCAAAATTTTATTTGGGCTAAGGTACAACTGTTTTGCCTTCTTCACAACTCAGATGATTGGGAATGTATGGACTTGAAAAGAGAACACATACCTTAGTTTTGGGACCACCTTGTAGAAGTAGCAGTGTCTTCACTAGCAATGGGGGATATATCTTATTTAGTAATTCTTCCAGACTTTTTTCACAAAATGCAAAATCTATGTCATCATTAATGTCTTGTAATTCATTTCCACAATAGCTCTCTGGCTGTTTTGAAGATCTGTCAAAAGCTTTGCCAGAAGCAGTATAAGCATCAGTGGCTCCGGAGTCTTCAAACTTTGATCTCACAAAGTCTACCATTGAGGCTGGACTCATATTCTGGAAGGTCTTGACTTCTTCAGTATCTTTGGTACTAATGGAATCTTCTACTCCTGTATTCTGTTCTACTTCTTTATTCGACTTTTGCAGCTGCTTTCCTAAATATGTGAGTTGAAACAGGACAGCTAACAAATCAACCAGATGTTGTGTAAGAATCAGAGTACCTAATGCAGGAAACGCAACACAGGATAACAGCACTTTCACACAGCAAAACAACTGGGTACATTTTTCAGTCTCTGTAATTATTTCCTTCTCTTTGGTCATATTTACAAGGGCACTGAATCCTGACCTCAGCTCCAATGGTATACCTACACCTTTATACAAATTTGGGCAAATTCCTAAACAAACAACAAACTGCACAGCCCCCTTTACAACTTTTTGTTCGTTGAAACTTAAAGTGTCAGGTGACATTTTTAGCGTTCCTTTGGGTTTCCCAGTTGAAGGTAATGTATTGCTATAGTTCTCTAAACTTTCATGTATAGATGCTTGGAGCAGGTGAAGAGTCTTCAAGCAGTACAAAACGAACCTCCATTTTGGAGAGCAGTTAAGGGGGATAACTACAGCTGTATCAGATTTCCACCATACACAAAACTTTTCAAAGGCATGATCTGAATTAACTGTGGTTTCTAACTCATCAATATTGGCTGAAAGAACTTCATCAAACTTCCAAACCACATCGGAACCTGGAAAAAAAACCATATTAGCATAAAGAATCACAATCAAAATGTTTGTAGGAAAATGTTACAATGTTTTGATGTATTGAGCAGCTCTCGAAATTTAAACGCAAACTAACAGTGCAGCTGGTTCTTCAGAACCGCTGTGATATGATAAGCTTTGTCCTGCTTTACTCAGAACCGAGGCAAATCACAAAATCCTTCAATTCTAGTAATTTATCCTTACAACTATGTCCAAAGTTTTTTGCTATGAGGAAAAAGAGATTTACTTGAGACATAACGTAATAAACATAGAGACGTCACTTTCCCAAACATAGAAATCATCTGAATATCGTTTGTTTTTATATTACAATGCATCATATCAATAAGTTTACATTTACAAATCTACTCCAAAGTGCAAGACAGTATGCAAGAAAAAGTATGTATCATAAGACATTTGGTTCGGATGGGAACATCCGTTTGTGGCAAAACAATTACCCTAGGTGACAGATATTTCTATCTAGTAAATCGCATGTTCAAGACAGAAACTATAAGTCTTAACGTGTCACTTAATGAGCTTTTTCTTCAGGTCTTTAACCTAAATATCTATAAACAAAACTTATTATAGTATACTTACACTGACTACTTTTGTCTGTTGTGGGTTTAGATGTTGTGAGGATCTTCAAGGCTGATATCACAATGGAAGGTTCAGGAACAACCTCTGGTCTACATGTACGTGTCTGAGCCATCATTATCACAATTACTTTATGGTTCTTCTAACAGCTGAAACAACGCATCAAACTTCTTAAATATAGTAATTTCTAAAGCTTATTTACTTTCGGGGCAATCATTGTATGGAAACACTTTTACCTATGACAACAACTTATAATGAAACCAACCTTCATTTAAATGTTATCACAATTTTAAAGGATCCATTATTTCCTCAAATTAGGGGTGATGACTGTTTTACTTTACTGTCTGAATAGCAAACAGTGCAGACTATGATCAGATTGAGTTTTTGCCACAAGCTGAGTAACAACTAAAGCTATTGTGACTCACTATTTTTGTATTGTCAAGTGATTATCATATTAAGTGAATAGGCAGGCATAGAAAACAATTACCATGGAATATAAAGTAAACATTAAAATTGTGGCATTGAATTATGTTCAGTGAATACATTAAAACATTTGAAACATGTTTCTGTATCTTTGGTTTTAATTTAATGATATGAAAAAGAATAATTCTGATGTGGCAATTGAGTATGCAAAAAAAGAAAAAATGGTAAAATTCTCCACAACTGATAATATTGCGAGCATTAACAAGACTAGGTGGCGCATGTCTCATAATTTAAAGAAATTTAGTTTTTGCACCACTAAAATTACAATTGATATGGTCAAATTGCGTAATTATGACATGGGAGTCATATATCATCAAACCAGTATAATTAGTGTACCAGTGTGTGCATTGACCAAGGACTGTTTTGGGTTTAGACTTTCATAAGCTGATATTTTTCACTGAGATATTGAGTCACAAGATACTTTGAAGATAGCCCTTGGATGTCTTGTATATGCAAAAAACTTGTAACTCTTCTTTATTTGATTCGCAGTTATTACTTTACTGCATTTAAGACAATGCATGACCTTTTCTGTAATTTAACCTGGTTTAAATGTTGAAGTCAGCCAAAGTGTATCAAATAAGAAAATAATTTAGTTGATACTGGTATATAAGTTTCAGTCATGAGATGCTATAGAAAAAAAGTACAGCTGTGTAAATGAATACCTATTATATTTTGAAGTCATGTACTATGTATAAAATATCTTAGTTTAAGCATGAAATCTAAAGTAATCACCTGACTACATCTGAAATGTTTTGATAAAATACTTGTATTCCAGTTCATAATCCCACAATTAAAACAAAAAAGAAAGTTCATACTCAAGCAAAGGGAAAATAAGCATCATTATGTCTATATAATTATGAACAAGCAAATTCAGCAAATTTATATCCCCCACCAAATGAAGCAATTAGCTGAAAAAGAACAACTAGAAAGTGTATTGGTCTGTCTGTTTCAGAAACAAGAGGGCCAAGATGGCCCTATATCACTCACCTTGGTACAAGTCCACTTGCCTGGTGGAAGATCACTAGATAATGTTATATATCAATTTGGTTTTCCTATAAATGTCTTTGTAAAACAAGTGACCCCCCCCCCCCCCGCCAAGGTCAATTCTGACCCCAGATCACTAGATAATGTTATATACCAAATAGGTTTTCCTATAAATGTCTTTGTAAAACAAGTGACCTCCCCCCCCGTGCCAGGGTCAATTTTGACCCCAGGGTCATAATTTGAATAATCTTGGTAGAGGTCCACTAGACAATGCTACATGCCAAATATCTAAGCTCTAGGCTTTGTGGTTTCAGAGAAGAAGTTTTTTAAAGTTTTTCCTATATATGCCTATGCAAAAACTATGTGACCACCCGCGCGAGGTCAATTTTGACCCGGGGGTCATAATTTGAACAATCTTGGTAGAGGTCCACTAGACAATGCTACATGCCAAATATCTAAGCTCTAGGCCTTGTGGTTTCAGAGAAGAAGATTTTTAAAGTTTTTCCTATTTGTTGCCACAGCAACCAATGTTCTGCATGGAATGGAATTCTTTGAACAATTTTGGTAGAGCTTCATGCAAGGAACATTCCTGTATAGTTTTATCAACATTGGCCTGGTGGTTTCAGAGGAGATGTCATTTGAATCAAAATGTTGACGGACGACATATAATCAGAAAAGCTCACCCTGGCGTAGCCAGGTGAGCTAAAAAAGCATTTTAAATATTTCACCACCCAACTGGGGTATTTTTTTCTTTAGGTTACAGTCATAAAGAACTTAATTGTTGTAAGTTAAATCAGTATAAATACTTTCAGACAACAAGAATTCTTACGTTTCTATATAGAATAATTAATTTATGCAAGAAAAGCACTACATCCCCTTAAGGGAAAATCCAGTTTCTAAATTTTCAAAAGAATTGTTAGAGAATACAAAGTTATTTATTTGTGCCAAACAAAATCAAATTCTGACAAGCCTTTTGAGAAAACAGAAGCATTTTTAAAAGTTCAAGACCCAGTCGGGCCGCATTTCTGAGCAGTCTTTCTTTTTTCTGCATCTTATAGTGTTACAGAGCTCAGTTGTTGTAAGTTAAATTAAATCAGTAATATTAGTTTCAGAAAACAAGAATTTCTACGTTTCTAAATAGATCTTTTTTTTAAAATCCTACATCCCCTTAAGGGGCCTCAGGACGTGTTGGGGGTGATCATTCAATTATTTAAGCCAATTATAATTTCATTTTGATGACTGGTTTCAGAGAAAAAGAATTTTGATGTTTTTATATTGGATTTAGAAGAAAATAACAATTAAAGAGCAATAACCAGATAACTCTAGAGAAACTAATCCAATCTTGTATTACAGTACCTTGCATGCAAAACTTTAACCAAACTTTCAAAGTTCAACAAGGGTCATAATTTATAATAAATTCAGTCGGGAGTTATCTAACTTGATTGTTGGAGACCCTGATCATTTTACATTGTTTTTAAACATGTACAATAAATTTTAGCAATGGTAACTTAGATAATTATATGCTTGATAGTAGCTTGCATGCAAAACTTTAACCAAATTCAGCTTGCATGCAAAACTTTAACCAAACTTTTAAGTTCAACATGGGCAATAATTCATACAAAAAAAATGCAGTCAGGAGTTATCTTATCTGATTGTTTTCTACCTTTAAAGACTATATTGAAGTTTTAAATCAATCCCATGAGTGGTTACTGAGATATATGTGCATGATAGTACCTTGCATGCAAAACTTTAACTAAATTTTCTAAGTCAAACAAGGGCCATAATTTGTACTAAATTCATACAAGGGTTATCTTACTTGACTGTCTGACACCCTGAAAGACATTAATGAAGTTTAAAAAACAATCTAATAAGTTGCTACTGAGATATGCCCATGAAAGTACCTCGCATGCAAAACTTTAACCCAAGCTGCAATGCTGATGCCGACGAAGACACACAAGTGACTGTAAAAGCTCTACATAGTGTTATATCTGTAACGTGATGGCGTGTAGACTGTCTACATATTCATCGAATAGTTGAGCTAATAGCTCGATCATGTTGATTGAAAAAGAATTCCAATACCTATGGGTAGTCTGAGTAAAGGAATAGTTTTCTGGACCCATATCAAATATACAAAACCTGCATGAATTCCCTACTAGTTCTTGTTATAAATCAAAAACGAAGTTGCATTAAATTAACGCTCTTACATCCACTGATGCCATGGCAAACACAAGACCTAGGTCCCTAGCCCACACATCAAGGTCAAACTTGGTGGCCAATCATCATGGGATGTTCCTGCCAAAGCTCAGGCATGGAGGGATTTTTAAATAACAAGGCCCAAATGTTAAACATACCAAGAGGAAATGACGCGTCTAAGACTCAGGAGTCAGATCCCTAGCTCAAAGGTCAAGGTCACACTTGGAGTTCAAAGTTACAAGGTGCTGTGGGTCACACTTTCAAGTTTAGGCAAAACATAGTGGAAAAATGGCTCAAAGAAAACAATTGGCCAGTGCTAGCCCTGCTATTTATTTTCACGTTTGGCTGAATCAGACGAGGAGACTCTGGGTATCTCTGTCCAGGACCTGACGGGGAGCTACAGTCTAAATGTATTGTTCATGTTTGTTTACATGGTGCAAAGCCTGTGAACAGAGGTGATTAAACAAGTTTGAAAAGTATGATAACAGAGAGCTACTATCAAACAAATTTGAAATATTTACATTTTAAAACCCTGTCTTGTTAAAATTATATAGGCACTGAAAACAGCCAAGTAACAAAATAAACTTAAAAATGTGTAGTGAATTGATATATTCATGCTCATTTTTATTTTGACAACAAGGTAACATAATATGGGCAAAAGCTAAAAGGGAGCGCCCTTCGCGCAAAGCTCGACCATAGGTTAACGTATGTACGAGTATTTAATTGAATAATTAATGATTACACATTATACCCATGCAATATTGAGAAGTGTCGACATCGTGACATCATGCTAGTTTAACACAAATGTTACGCTACACCCAGAATTCCACTGACTCTTTTTTTTATTCTAAAATAATTATTTTAAGGTTGTCTATTTTAAAATACTTAATTCTTCTCTGAATCAATCTTACAAGTTACAACCCATCAAGGTCTTTCAAATACAGTCAAGTCGCCAATAACGGAATTTCCCCAATAGCGGAACAAATATTGAGTGAACATGTCATATATTTTTAACTAGTCAGTATGTTTTAAATCTGAATGTGCCACCGTACAGCATGTCCATCCGACATCTGACACCAACATTTTCACTTAAAATTGAAAGTAAACAATAGTCAAAATCACGAGATGCTTGCAGGATGCCACCAAATTTCCACATGAAAGCCATGCTTTCAATACTTGTGCTTCAGCTTTGCAAAGAGCTTTTTTACTTTTCCGAAGTAATGAAGCATTGAATGCCAATGTAAATCGTAAGTCCTATGTATTTAAATTATGGTTCAATCATATTTTTTACACCAAAGCTTATCTTTCATAAATGCAGTCATAGAAAGCAATGTTAAGTCAAGTCACCAATAAAGGTTCGAATTTCATTCGTGGATGAAGGAATCACTTAGGGGGTCATCATTTCCAGTGTAGATTGCCTGACAATTAGAAATGCAGTTATAGAAGGATATCATGTGTTCAAATTAACCTCCCCTTTACTCTCAGTCCACAAACTTAAACGGACAATAGACAGAGAATATTCTAATACACATGATGATAATTAATGCATGTTTAGTGTGGGTGCCTACACTGGATCATGTAAATACCAGAAAATGTCTCCATTCCTTTAGTATATGCTGTTTTTTTGTAAAACATCAGAAATTAATGTTTTACTTGGGTTACATTGTATTAAAAAATGTGTTTTGATATGGTCCTTTTCTATAAATAACAACACGTCACGTGTTTCTGTAATGGAGAAACTGTACTGCTATTGGAGAAGCAAGCTATCGTAGTTTAAGTAACTTTTCTATAATTTTACACAGGTGTATAAACAAAACAAATATTGCATTGGAAAGAGCAAGAAATAAGCTGTCTGCACGTCATTCATGGATAAACTTGATTGTCTTTCAGACATGGTTTGCATACAAACAGTTATTAGTGTTCCGTTATTGGCAACCTCACTGTAGTATGGTCAATATACCAATTACCACGATATACCAATTACCGCGAATTGTCATTAAATACTTAAGTGTAGTTTTCTTTCCTATTTGCCGTATTTTAAATATTTTCCTATTTCAAAACTAGCTGAAAAATATCTTATTTCTTAGGTTTGTGTTCATTTTTGGCAAGCAATAGATAATCTTTAAATTTTTAGATAGAATGATAATGTGAGGACAGCTGGTCTGGAAATGACCTCCATAGCAAACATTTGACAAAAGTGTCATGACAATTTTTTCATCAAAATGTTTAGAAAAAGACAAGCTGTCAGATAAGCATAATTATATTGTGGCAGAAACAAAGTGGTAGAAGTTTCAAACATTTCTTTTCCAGATTCGCGGTAATAGGTATATCCGAAAGTATGAAGACGAGTGTCAACATGGATTTATTAAAGCTTCCTTTTTACACTTTATACTTGTTTTGATTTACAATTTGGATTTTTTTTAGAAGAACAATGATGAAACTTTATATTAAGGGCATAGATGTCAGATGTATTTTGAGTACTTAAATGCGCACCTAAATTAACAATTAAGACTCGCGGTAATTGGTATAACCAGAATACTATTTGAAAGACCTTGAACCCATGTAAATGAAAATAATTTCTGAAAAAGATATTGATCTAATGAAATGATGTAACACATCACGAGCTGGAAACTCCCTGCAGCGGTGACTTCCCCTTACAGTATACAGTAGTAGAGTGAAATCTTTTCGCCCGATATATGTATAAAATTTGCCTAGATTTTCATATTATTTTAATAGTTCAATTTAGTTGTCAAATGTCAGAAGAAAGCGCCCATACAAAAAAAAATCTTGCTGGCTTCAACGTCGAATAAATTATACTAGGCTATTTCTTACCTGTTCTGGTTTCATCATACGTTGCGCTTAGGTAAAACCACTATATATTCTAAAAAAATGACTGTTCGGCAAAATACTACTCTCTGGCCATACGCTACATATGGCGGAGAATGTAAAAAGGGAAGTAACTGTGCAAAATTATTGGACTGATACTTAATGGCAGTATCCGGTATTTCCTGTACCGGTATTCACCGAACAGATGAAGCGTAAAACTTTGACTATGACTCGTATATTCAAAAAATTCACATATTGAGGATTAAGGGCATAGAACTTCCGTGGCCATTTACTATGTACCCATCAGAATCCAACTTCTGTATTTTAGGTAATCATTGTTTTTAAAATGGTTTTCAGAAACCATATCCGTTTTAAAGGCATTCCTAAGTAGTTTACCCAAACTTCTTGATGAAAATATCGTAGAGAGATACATTTAAAAGAAATTCTAAAACAAGTCTTTATACAGAAATTATAATACAATAACATTTTTAAGTTGCTTAGCTAAAGAAAGACGCACATCAACACAAATAATGTGGCAGAAAAAGTGTCACAGCCAGGGCTAAAACATGCCGCAAAAATTATTTAAGTAGAGTGATAACAGCATCCAGCGAGTGTTTCTATAAAGTAGGAAACAAAAGAAGTCACAGGAATCTTGGAATCAATTAGGTATGGGGTAAATTGCAACTCTTTCTGACCAGAAATAGTCTTTCAAAATGTCGAAATGGTGACACTCGACTGCCTTCTTCCTAATAATACACAAGCACACCATTATCAGTCTAAGAACGTGTTGCAGAATGATATTTTACAGTTATATAACAACAACAACAACAACAATACTTTTATTTAATCCCAAATACAAATACTGTATCAATATGGGGAAATGAGTATAAATTCATGTCCATCTATAACAGCAGTATTGGGGAAAGCCTGCACAATATATAAATATGTTGGTAAAAGTACAACCATTGTATACAGATTGTAGAGGGGAAAAGAAAGAAGTTTTGATAGACTAATATCGCGAATCATCGAAACTTATTCATTATGATACCCATAAATTTTGGAAGTTTTTTTAACATGTGGCAGAAAAAGTGTCACAGCCAGGGCCAATACACGCCACAAATTTACTATAGGTTTGTATAGGAGCGCTGTCATTAACTCGCGATAACATTTTAACTAATAAAGTTATTTTAAAATCACAAACGGGATGATAAAATATAACATTTCCCCTTTTTAATGAATATTTTTTTATTTTTCTGAGACTTTATTTGTTTGGTCTTTTTTTAACTTATAAACTCTACCCGTCGTTTTACTATATAATATATAGTAAAACGCCCAAAATGTCACAATTTTAAGTGAAAATTTTGCAGCTTATCTTCAATTTGTTCAAAAACTATAACACTTATTTTAGAATCACAAATGGGATTGAATAAAACAATCATTCTCCATTTAAGTGATATATTTTATATAAAAATAAAGAAAGAAGAGAATGGTCTTTTTTTAAGGTTTTGTTTAACAGGTATATAATTTCATTTTTACGATCGGAGCTCGGTTGCTTCCGTAATACTGGCCGAACACTTCCGAATGATTGATCTAACTGCATCGATAAGTTTTATGGCCGGACATTACGTAACATTTACCATGATCTTTAAAACGTTGTATATTGGGTTTTGTTTTACATTAAAATGCAAACTGGGTTAGAATCTTCAGTTTTTTGTTCATAAAAAGGCAAAACCTTTCATTGAAACCGGACATTTCTCTTTGTCTCGAGTGAAAGGCAAGAATTCGCTCCGCTGAAATTGGTTTCATTTTATAGGTGTCAACATAGAGTTTCTTCCAGACCAAAGCTAGTTTTCATAATACACAGGTCAAAACCAGGTAGTCTTATTACTCGTATCTTTTGTCTTTCATTTCTTCCTGAAGAAATAAGCTGATTATTACATTAACAAAAAGAGAGAAGAAAAAAGAAACACGCAAGGTTTGATCTGTGTGCAGAGTATTAAATGACAAAATCTGTAAAATGTAACAGGTATTATTCTACTGCAGAAACGGAAAAGTTTTTTTCCTACAATAAATCCTTATTTCTTCTAAAATGTTAATTATATTTTCAAGCCATGTGATGAAAAATCACATACTTTTTAAGGTATTCAACATCAAGCGTTTACTAGAGTATGTAAAATCTATTTGATATTCTGAAAGGAAACTGTTCTATTTCTCAAATTAAAAAAGCCTACCGAAATCAAATGTCAGTCTTTATCAGATCAGGAATAACACTGATTAGGAATTTAAGATCGCAAAATAAAACAAGTTGACGTACTATCTACCGGGGACATGTAGGTCCATCTATTTACGTTTCTAAAGCACACCATACTTTTGCAACAGACTTGCCGTGTGCGTCTGTACTTGAAAATAAGAGGTCTAAAATTTTAAACAATTCTCACGAGCAAACGTTACGCACGTGTAAAGGGATTAGCCGATTATGAAAAATCAAGTGCACACTAGACATTATTATGTCAAAATTCACGAATTTTGTAGCTTTTGGATTATTCTGTGACTATTTTTATGACTGATGATGTGACTGTAATGAAATAGTGCTACTAGTTAAAACATTACTATTATTATTATTATTAATTGCAAGTAACGTGAATGATAATGCTGAATTTTCTTTATCTTCTGGTAGAAATGATAAAAATTAAAACATAAGATTTTCACAAAAGTTACGCGTCAAGTTCAATATCTCCCTTAGGCAGTACAATCCAGTAAAATCGAATATCAATGATTTATGACCCTGACCGTTATTTACGGATATTACCGAACCGTAGTTGTTTCCGTAAACTCCTAATCCCCAAACTTATCGATTGCCTGCTGATATACGCTTGACACTTTTTCTGCCGTATGGTCATCAATACTATTGGAATTAAATAAATTACTATAAGAGTCAGGTGAATTCACACGAAATTTGTCTCTAATGTATTGAGATCGTTCGTTGTCAAAAAAAGAGCATGTAATGGAACATAGTAAGAGCGTAACACCTGGGTAATACAGTCCAGTAGTGTTCTAGCTGGTATAATATGATTAGAACTGCAAATAAGCGTTGCCTTTATTAGAAATTTGCATATTTGAATGCCAGTTTTGCTGAGATTGGTCCAATAGAACACGCTTTACAGTATATTTAATGTCTTTCGATCGTATTTGGGCTTGGTTTAGCCACATGTCAGGCCGTCCAATGTCGTCAAAAAATAAATTTAATATATGTGAGCCATTTATACGTGTATCCGTTATGGTTTAACATAAAACTATATTATTGAAAAGAATACTTTTTGTCCGAACTAGTTAAAAGTCTATTCGAAAATCCGATCATGCGCGTTTTAATAACTGTATCTAGCGGTGTTATTCCTAATTCCCCGAATAACATGGACGTGGGTGTACTTTTTCGGGCTTTACATATTTTTGTGTGTTAAGCAGTTCTATACTTTCGAATCCCCAAATCTCGCATCCATATGTGAGAATTGGTATGATTGTATGTTCAAAAAACTTAATTTGGAGGTCAATCGGGAGTTCTAGGTTATATATACGTATGTACAAAAGATTCATCGCCTTTTTTGCTTGTTCTGCGAGGTGTTTCCTTGCGGTTGAAAAAGAGCCATTACTTGTTAAATACATTCCTAAGTATTTGTATTTATCAACGATTTGAATTACTTAATCTTTTAAGCGAAAATGAAATTCACTTGTAACACGTGCCCCGAATACAATAACTTTGCTTTTTTATAAATTAACAGAAAGTTTCCACGTTCTACAATATTCAGAAAAATAGTTCAAAGCATTTTGGAAGTCATGCTCGTTATCCGAAACTATGACCGTGTCGACAGCATACAAAATCACCAGCAATTTTAACCATTGTTGTGCATTCCCACATTGCAAATTAATGCCTTTTGCGCCAGATATTGTCATGGCAGCCTCCAGGTCGTTTAAAAACAGAGAACAAATATATATAATCGGTGAAAGATTTTCACCTTGACGCAATCCACGTTCGCAAGGGAAAAAGTTAGAAAATTGTCGATTTGTGAAAATACAAGATTTGATGTTACAATACATATCATAGACGACCTTAAACAATTTGCCATTAATAGAAAATACTAGTAGCTTTTGCCATACTCCAAACCTCCTGACAGAGTCAAATGCTGCAGCAAAATCGATAAAAGCGCAAAAGAGCATTTTCTTCGACTTTTTCAGAATTTCAACAAGACTATGCAATAGAAATATGTGATCAGTTATCGAGTTGCCCCGATGGAAACCTGCCTGATTTTCATTTAGAAGTTATAGGTCGTTCAAGAAATTTGTGATTCTAGTGTTCAAAATTGAAGTGAAATGCTTGGAAAGACAACTTAGCAAAGTAATTGGCCTAAAATTAGAAACATCTGCTGAGCTTCATTTTTATATGTAGGAATAATGTACTTTTTCACCACGATTCCGGCATAATACCAGTATCAAGAATTCGATTAAAGAGATTAAGGTAGTAGGGCATTATTGCATGTTCTGTACTTTTTATTTATTCATTAACAACGCCATCTGCTGGACTGGGTGACTTTGAGTGTTTCAAATTACTTATATGTTTTGAAATTTCATCCTCTGATATGGGAGAGTTTAGAATATCGTCCCCGGTCAATATTCCATTCATATCAAAATTAAGATCTTCTTCATTACTATCATTCACGTTTTTATTCTTAAAATAATTGTAGAATTCATCAATACTTGGCATATTGACTGTGGTTTTCTTTTTTAAGCTTTTTATTATTTTCCAGTATTGTTTAGGTTCATTTGATCGGAGTTTACGGATATTTACTTCTTTCTTACGTTTATTTGATATTGACTTTAAATCATTTTGAACTTTTCAGTTTATCTTTCAGTACACTGATCTGTAATATATACTGAATTAGTGATATCTATTTTAGATAAAAATCTTCAATAAACTTCACCATTTACTTACGTGTACACTTGTTAAGAAATATAACTTAATATGTTTATTCACGCTACATATTTAAAAGAAAAAAGAATTTAATTTACTAGCTCTATGCTAGCCATTATAAACGCTTAAAGTCGAAACGTTTACTTATATATTTGCAATCATGGAAATTAGGTATTTTTTATAAAGTGTTATTGAGGGAGCACAATAAGCGTGCTGAGATTCCAGATGGGATACCGTTCACTTGAAGTTCCGTGCAAACATATTCGATGAAATGTCTAAATTAGATATTCTGCGAGTTTTTATGTTGTTGTTCATTTTCCTTCACTGGCTTCATTGCTAAATGTACTATGCAAAATAACATTCAATATTTAGTTTTATGATTGACAAAATGAATTTTATGTCTTGATGTCAATAATCAATCAGACTTTTTTCAATTTGTATTTCTTCGTGGCTGAGCAATATCACACTCATGATCTATATACAGTCAGTATATGTAGGCAATGCCAAGGAAATCCTCTGAAGGAACGGTGATTGCCAGTGTCTATTTATTTGTCCCACACACCCCTTTCAACGCAACACCTGGTACATACAATTTTTTCATAACTGAAAACTCAATACTTGTTTTTGTTATATAATTGTTGAATAAATAGTCATTAATTTTGATTATCATTTTATCAGTGTTATTACCCTCGCCATAAATATTGAACTATTAAATATTGACGTGTACTCTGCCTGTGCCTGTGCCTCCCTTTTTCTGATTAATGCACCCACCACTGTCACCAGTTTTAATATTCATGTCAGGTTTAGCAAAGCTATTAGATCTATGTTAAATCTGAGTCAAACTTCTTTTGAATTACCGACTAAATATACGATGTAATATATATATCATGATTTGCAAATTTTTCAATGGGTTGTATGAAAATGGTATGTTCTACCACATTGTGTTTGTGGTTAAACGTTTGCTTTAATAGCTTCGCCACTTTGCGAACGAGTAGTCGTCTACAATAAATATAGTAATTAATTTCTACCACTTATAGTGACACAACCGCGCATACATATTATATGTTATTTGGTTTTTGAAGTGGTATATGGGGATATATTTCCCGCCTAGACTTATTTTACCCGAGCCGTTAGGGATATATAACCACGTCCATCACTTCAAAATTATAACTGTAAAGAAAGCATTTTGAAATTCTCGATTCTTTTTGTATTTTCCACCGAATTTTGAGTTCAATATACTGTATGTAGTAAGACTATCGAAAACACCCGGTTTGAATCTTTAGTTTTGCTTTCAGCTAGTACTCTTTTGTCAAACAGACGCTGTCGGTGAAAAGTTCAAAACGTACTGTGTAAACATTTACACCGCATTGTCACGTAACCAATATTTAAAATGTATACGCATGTGTCGTTTCGTTTCAGCAGACCAGACAAAAACAAGTGGAGACAACAGGAAGATAGAAAAGTTATTATTCGATTGATGTAACACAATATCTGTAATGCCCACCGTCATGTCTATTAAACAAAATCTACATCTCATTACAGTTTTAATCTTAAAATTACATTCATTTACTATAGGAAGTTGTGGGCAATGTTTAACAAGATACAGACTTTCTTAACAAACGTATATTTCCTATTATAGTATTCGTTTTCAACTGAACTAAGCATATCTGTTGCACAAAAACACGCAAACATACATTTGGAAAGAACACGAGGCCAAATTAAAATTGACTGTTGTTTATGAATTTGAACATAACGCTTGGTGTCAGCTTCTATTTTCGTTTCATGTCTTTTTCAGAAGTCGCCTGTGTCATCTCGCCCATCCAGTAACTGTCTAGAGCGAGTTAATATAAAGCAAAACTTTGTTAGAAGAAATTTGAACGTAAGATAGAACAGGAGCTAAGCACATGCTTCATCGTGGTGATATTTTACAAGCTTCAAGGACACTGATCAACAATAAACTTTGATTTGATTTGAAGCAAATTTTATAAAGGTCCGTCCATGAGGGCAGTTATATTAGCTTGTTTTCGTGGACGAGACCTTCAACAATGAAAATGCAATCAAAATAAAGTTTTACAGAATTACAAATAAAGAATAAAACTGAAATAGCGCAGAAATTCTATGTTTTTATGTTTTATATTTGTCCATTTTAATATGTAGGCTATAGAGCTCATTCTTGAAAATTATCAGAAAAAGCATTTTGCTAACTTCTCTACTTCTGGCTAGCTCTTGTATCGGTAAAGGTTAGTAGAATTGCTATCTATTGTTGATAAAAGACACTCTAACCAATTAACTTTTTCAAAGTTTAAGAGGCGTTTAAAGAAATTCAAACACCTTTTGTGAAAATCCTGACAATCATATGTGTCATATGTACGTGCAGGTTCTGTTTTAAATGGTAATTAAATATGATGTTTCGTTGTTTAAAAAAATCCTTCTATTGAAAATTCTATTGCGTTTTCATTTAGATGTTATACAATATACATAATACGCTTCAGCGGATACATTTTTTAAACGGGTAGCTCGGTTCTATTAACGATCCATACTGTGATACTACACTTTTAAATATACGAATAGAGTGTGTTAATGCACGTTTGACAACTTTATTTCTTATGTTTCAGCTATGATCTCAACTTAAGATATTTTAAATGGATAGACAGAGGAGGGACTATATATACAATGACCGGAGGGAGGTAAAAATCTGCTAGTATTTTATTTTTTACTTAAAATTTGTCATTTAAAATTGTAGTTACCGCAAGAATCAGTTTCTAATTAGCTCTAGGATAACAAATTTCTTAAAAGCTTTTCTCTTGTGCTCTTTTACGTTTGATAATTTTTCCCTATCTTATCTAAACTATATTTTAGACGTAAAATTGCTTTATACAATGCAAATATGTGTTGAATGATTGTCAATTTGATATTTTCAATGTGAAAGGATTGAATGGTCATGTACTAATATTTTATTTGTCATGGATTTATTGAAATATTTTGATATTGTATATGCATGAGACTTAAAGAAAGAAAGAGGATATTTGTTTGTTTCAGTGAAATATCAATTTTATTTCACAAGTGAACACCAAAAACTGATATTAAAACGAGTGGCTTAGCCACGAGTAAAACTGTCAGTGTTTTTGGTGTTCAAAAGTGAAATAAAATTGATATTTCACTGAAACACACAAATACCTTTTTTATTTTATGTTTTGCCAAATAACCAGGAAAATTTGGAATCATTTTCATTCCCCATTGAGAAATCCATAAGGATAAGAACCGCATTACTTCCATCATTACTGATAGAGCAACACAAGTAGCTCTAAAGTTTATTTCAGATAAAAGTATTTAAAAAGTCATATTTGTCTCTATCACACAATGAAGCTGAAACAACAATGTATAAGATATGAATTGAAATAATTGTTAAATAAACAAGTGTGCCCTTCGTTACACCAATACTCAATCAGCAGAAAGAGTGAAAATAAAAATGGTAGCCCACTGTTTCAAAATTGTGGATTATCACTTTTATTCCACTAAGGAAACTCTAATTCACTTGAAAACATGAAATAAATATATTATATGTTATTTGGTTTTCGAAGTGGCTATACACCTGGCATGTTGTAAGAACCAGGGGTGTCTCTGGTTTTTGGCCTGGGGACTGAAAGTCTCCAAGGCCTAAGTTAGTATACCACATTTCAAACCCTGCAAGAATTTTAGCCGTGCTATGTGCGAATAACAACTGTAAACATGCGCTATGCGAAAGTAGTGCAAGACGACCAGATCAATGTTCTGTTTGAATGCCGCATATGATAAGAACATGTTACAAATAAAAATAGTACATAAATCTTCAAACGACTGCAGGAAGGTATATGCTTACGGGCTGCATTACACATTTTTTTCTGTTTTAGAAATTAATGCGCTGTTAGCTGATTACGGAAGATAATCATATGCATATCACGGAAAAGTACGGATATTTACGGAATTTACGAAAACGTACGAAGCTCGATATAAGAGTTTGTAGTTTGATTTTCAATGATGTTATTTCATTGACAACTTTGTTATTTACGAACGATTACATATATATTTACCTAAAAATAAATGTCTCTAAAAAAAGATATAATTTACGTACATTCCCGAGAAGG
This sequence comes from Saxidomus purpurata, assembly GCA_022818135.1. NCBI lineage: Eukaryota > Metazoa > Mollusca > Bivalvia > Venerida > Veneridae > Saxidomus > Saxidomus purpurata. Next base: position 38,662,823 of record JAFMSR010000012.1, on the reverse strand, counting down.
AACTAACGTGATCAAATTCACCCGCCATTTATCGAGGACCTGCATGTCGAGGCCCAGTGTGAACGGTTTCACCGATTAAAACTACAAGGTAACCCAGAATCATTTTTGGTTTTCTCTGTTATACACATTGTACAGTACTGTATTTATATTTCATTGCTGGTATTGCTTTTGTTTATTTCTGTTTCAAGGTCTTGTCATTGGTACACAATAATTTTCGATCCACATCATCAGATCATATCGCTTGAAGTTGTACAAAGCGCAGATCGAATTATTTGTACTGGCTTAAACATTTTATAATGTTGACTATGTGATTATTTTTCATTTAACGTACTTTTTATAATAAAACAAACTTCCCTGCCATCCATATATTTGTGAATCATTCATTCTGTCATATATTGAATTTCGTCCTCTGCATATTTCGACCCGCGCTTTAGGTAAGGTTCAGCGCAAAACACGTATGTCAAAAGTTGTTTTTCGGGGAGTTAACTTATAGCCCCCAGGCCTTCAGCGGTCACAGCGCTTTGATTGTATCTTGCACTATCCTCAGCAACCTAAAATAACTAACCTCTTCCAGGGGCGTTGGTCATATGGGAAACCGGTACCAACGATAAGACCCTAATATATGATACGATGAAATAAGATCCAACCCTAATTGTGTGCTACGTTTTAATAAACCAGGAAGCAAAATGAAACAAAAGGGCAAATTTATTCATTTTGATGGACACGAGCATTATATTTACGAACCAGTAGAATAACAATTGACTTGGTCTTGTCAGATTACGTCAAGAAATGAAGAATGTTTTGCGAAAATTTTGCATTATAAATGCACTGATTATGTGGTTTGTCTTTCTGGCAATCTACCAAACATTTGAAATTTATCAATTCCCTGTTGATTTAATATACGCGTATATTTTTAGATGTTAAATAAACTAGTAATACATGTATATTTGCAAAAAAATCAAACGGGTTAAATGAAAGAATCAGTATAAATAATAATTTTATATTCATTCTATTGTCAAGGCGTATACTATACGCCAAAAAGCTAACACTGGTTCATACTTTTAGTTTGTTTCTATTGATATGTTTCTTGAAAAACACATATGAGATTTTATGCTTTCTTGAAGGCACGTTTGCTATATATGTTTATAATGTCCTATAATTAGCGCAGGGACTCTTGCATTGTCATATACAGTACATACTGCTATAATATAAACTAGGACATTATAAACACGCAGATTACCTCATGCCCTGTTCTGTAACTTGATACCAGACTTAATCATACATACATGTCAACTGTCTGTCAAAATTCAAATAACAGTGTATCGGACTAGTGTAGAAATTGACATTGAAACTCTGTATACATTGTAGGCCTACTTTTACATTTGATAAAAGAAAGTCAATGTGTAACGATTATTTTGCAAAATAGCTCGAGCACCTGCTGACCCACAGCAAGTGTTGAAGTACAAATGTAGTTGCGGGTAGATTATTTCAAATAAGGCATCTAAAAAAATAGATGAAACCAAAGTTTCAAATACATTTATATTACGTAAATAACTGACGTGAATAGTATGATACTAAGGAGTAGACATATACAGCGAATTAGAACCGGTTATGGCAATTTTTCGCTTGTCGCCAGGTTTCAATCAAGTGACCTCAATACCAATCTTAATTAAACTTTACCTTGGGCAAATGAATGAACAATGGAATCTTTTGTACCAGATATTTCGACATCAATAAAGGGCGAGCTTATCGCATCATTAGCGTAAAGTCAAATTGTTACCATAACAACATTATTATATAAAATACCACTGAGCACTATCTTTAAGCCATTGCAATAAAAACTTCAATGGTCGTTTTGATTATAATAAAATGACTTATTTAAAAAAAAGCTGCAATGTATATTAATATAAAGTATAATTATTTTATTGAAAAGATAAAAGTATAAGAGCCCAATTGTGTAAAAACAATCGCTTTTACACATTATATGTTTTACTGTGAAATGAAAATGTGTTTCTAACGCAATATCGATGTAACGTCGTTTCTGATTGGTAACGTCGTCGCTGTTAAACATCTTTGCGACCATTATAAACCGTATATACAGTCGAAAATATCAAAATTACAAAAATGTTATTCCTATAACTTCTCTAGCTATAACTATTACAAATTGGTAATTTGAAATACATTTAGTACCTTTTTTCACCACGGGTCACTTGATATAAAATACGACCCTCAACAGAACCAGAGGCAAAATGGCAATTAAGACATATTTGTAACTTTTTATTTGTACGTATTTACAATCAAGTGGGATTCAACAAACTGAAATGTCAATGATGACACTTTTAAAAATATCCTTGCTTTCAATACAAACATATTTTATGATAAGGTGAACTAGTGTGTCTATTTCAAATTACTTTTTTGTCATCATTGTAAAATGTATTTTGAAATATGCCATGATTTATAGTGAGCGTCCACATAGGAAGTTTTAGCCATAATACTTGCAATGTATATTTTATTATCTTCGGCACGTTGTACGTGTGTTTGTCACGCTAAACATATATTCACAATTAATGAGAGAATGTATAAGCGGCACATATAGAATAGAAAAAAGCACTTTATTAATACAATTGGGGTTACCTAATGAATTTTTACACCTAAAATACGTAAGTACAGCAGTGTGTTTCATTAACTAAGCAAACACACAAAACTATAATGTAAAACCTCTATGTGTTATACAAAATTTACATAAATGCAGGAAATGTTAACTACGAATTACGTTCTACCTACCTAAATCATTACAATCCCTTTGCGCATATTGATGAGTTTCATATTTCAGTCTTCATGCGGGATATGTGGTTTGAAATGCACAATGCATAAGTCAGCGGAGGTATGTGAAAGAGAGAATATCTTTGTAATTTGCCGAAGTATTTATATGATGCTTGCTACGGAGTGTAGCGGAGTCATCAGCTATTCAACAGCTTAGTGTTTTTGACAATCCTAGGTCTGTGTTCCAAATTGAAGAAGAATAAGTACATTTGTATTATAATTTTTAAGACTTAAAGCTGCTCGCTCTCAGATTTTGGTAAAGAAATAAAGTTCAGCAAACTGTATGTAAATAACGTATTTTAGAGCATATGGTCGTATAAAAAGGCTCCAGTATAAATTCCTTTCATGTATATCTCTAAATTTCAAAACATACGCTTTCAAAATCAAACGCGTTGCAAACACTTTTGAAATTTAAATATAAACATGTAGTAAACCGGTGTAGTAAATCGATTTCTGCAAATTCTTACCTAGAATTTTTGCTTATAACTTGATTGTAGCTTTTAAGTTATACTTAAGAATAAGAATGTCATTTTTTTTTCAACGGTTACTGAGAGCGAGCAGCCTTTTAAAAGCCCCAGTGTTTCCCTTTAATGTTCTGTTCAACCAGTAGCAGCACCTTTGATAAAATCTATATGTTGACCCACAAAATAAGGAGCATAACAATTTAATATAATTTACAAAACTGCAGTAGTTAACTTTTTTCTTTCAAAAGATTTCCAAATTTTAAGAAAAGTAATTTTGCATAATCAATCCAAGATCTAGGTACGCAATCAAACAAGACTATGGCATGCGTGAAGATCATTTGAACTTTAGCATACATTTACAGAACAAGTCAAATGTTTGAACGCCGCCAAATGGAGTAAGGGTTGCGATAATTAGTAATGTTGGATTAAATGTATGGTGATTCACCAAACCTAATCTTTGTGCACTCTAATTTTGTATATGGCTGAACATTTGTTAATGTTTAATGCTAGAAAAGATGATTCTACGTCAAGTCTATAGGCATTGTTTCCTCTGTATGGAAATTGGCTGCTGTCACATTATTGAATTATCAAATCATTGAAATAATTTATTTTTTTCCTAAGTCTAGAATTCTAACATATAAATGTGCTTCAATTGATATTATTCTTGTACGAAAGAAAAATTATTTCCAAAATATAAATTAATTTGTTCCCACTATATCAATAAAGTCGAGGTTTTGATCTCTGATCTCCCGCGTGCCAAGCGGAGATGCATAGCACTGCGCTATCCATGCATTGAGTTTAGAGCGTATATCTTCGTTATTTACCAATACAGACGTTTGTTTCGGAATGGCGGTACAAATTTATGTAAACAAAAACGAATTTTAACTTCCCAGACACTATAAATAAGAAGTGGACACATCATAAACTTGGTAGTTTCGTAAAGTATATTCAAATATCTGTTAGAAAAAAATTGTCTGCATGTTCAAAAAAATTTCAAAGTCGGTTTAAAAGGCTATCTGCAGCCGCTACCCGTCTGTAGAATCTTAGTCGTTCCGATGAATTTCTGAACTTTATAACGCTCGTAAACTATCAATCATTGGTCAATTTTTATCATATTTATTTTATTTCATTAATCATTCAATATCTAATAATAAACCATCAAGTTTTCTTACATAGAAGAAAATTGTTAAACGTGGCGAGCTTTGTAAACGGACTTGTGTCGATTTCCAACGCGCAATAGCGCGCTTACCGTAATTTTGATATGGCGGCGTGTAATAACCCAGGGTTTACAAAATGTTGGCAACGTCGCAAAACATACAAAGAACAAGCGAAGTTTCAAATTTCGCTTGTAACAATCTTTTATTGTAGTATTAATATCAGTTTAAGGTAACTCCGTACCAGTTCACACGTTATTTACTTATTTGCCATTTGCATTGCATTAGAAATACGTGCAGGAGCACTCATTCTGTCTGACCTGAAAGTCTGGTGAAATGCGGGAATGTCGAAATAAGATTATCTTCTCTATATAAATGTAGACACTTAAATCATTCACCTTGAAATAATAGAAAGAAAAACGTCAAACATGCATGAAAACTATCTTATTGGAAACATACTTTAGTTTTTAAATAATGAATTTGCTAGACTGTTATTTCCATATTTCCATTTCTAGTTATTGACAGTCATGTAACTTTAATTAACACAAAGGTATGGAATTTCACATATGGTAATAACGATAAAATCAGATGTTCCAAAACCGAGAGGACTTAATTTTTTATCCATAAGGGAGATAATTTATAACTCACTGACCTACTGGTAACTTTTATCTATAAGGAAGACAAGTAGAAAAGTTGCTGCGAATCGCAGCAAAGAAGATAGCGTTGCCCAAGGAAATGATGCTTACTTGTATTAAAGGCGCAGAACTGTATTAGACTTCGGAACACGATTTTGAAAGGTTAAATAAAACAAGAGATCGACTGATTTTTTAACTTGACTAGAACTGCTAACAAGAGGAGCCATCTTGGCCCTATATCGCTCACCTGAGTGTATGGCCTATTTATGACACGATGTGATTAAAAATCAACCTTGATCTACATGTGATCCAGATTAGTTTGGTTATCATCAAGACCGGAACATTCTGGCTAATTCTCATAAAAATTGGTTATAAAATGTGACTTAAAGAGCAGTAAAATGTTATCTGTTGATCTGACCTTTTATCCTAGTTTTTGACCCAAGGTGACCACCATTCCAATATAACATAAACAAATGTTATGATTGGCTTTAAAATTGTGACATCTAGAGTTTTAACATTGCTCTTCTTTAATTTGACTGTGTGACCTAGTTTCTGACTCCACGTGACTCAGATTCGAGATTGTCCTAGAAATCATTGAAACACACGATCTGATTAATTTCCATGATGATTGACTAAAATGTGACTGCTAGAGTGTTCAGAAGGTTCTTTTTTAATTTGACTGTGTGACCTAGTTTCTATATAACTCCAGGTGACCCAGATTCAAACCTGACCTAGATATCATTGAGACAAATATTCTGACCAATTTTCATGATGATTTAATGTGAAATGTGGTATCTAGAATGTTTTCAAGGTCGACTGTCATCTTTTGTCTCAGGTGAGCTAATACTATGGAAACAAGAATATATGTCTTGTCAGACTTTTAAAATGTTTTTGCGATAACAATATAATTACATGCATACGGTTGATATATTTAACAACTTTAAAAATGGGATCTTTTTAATAATTCATTGTAACGACCTGTTTGAATAAAACCAAGAAATAGAAAAAAGCAAGGTTCAAATTACACTAAGTCTTACAATTACGACAATATACCCGTCAAATCCCTGGTGGCATTGTTTAGTATTATTATAATAACTACGTATGACTACACTTACTGTTCAAAGACATATATTATATGTTATTTATACAAGTATATTATGTGGAAGTGTTCTTGCAAACAGGACGAGCATAGGAAAACTTTATGGCATACACAATAAACGGATGGCGTACGTTAAATGAAAAATAATCCCATAGTCAACATTATAAATTGTTTTAAGCGACTGCACTCCAAATTCTTAGTAAATTTTATTTTTTTGGTAAAATCAATATATATTCAATTTGTCATTTACCCGAGCCAGGTTTTGAACTCGGATCTTTGCGCTTACAAAAAATTTACAGCGGCTTAACCTACTACACTACGGAGTCAGCTGATTTGATGCGAGTTAAAAATATTGGTATACCAAAGAGCCCACCCCGTTAGTCACGGGGTGATATTTTCTACAATAAAAGTAAGCAAAACAACACATTTTAATTGTTTCTTTTGTTAGAAAACTTGTCACGTTATCATAATACAATGCCCCTGATACAGTAATGACAATTGTTTTCTTGAAATTGAAAATTTTCTTTTTTAGCGTAACTTGTCCATCTGGAGTGCAGTCGCTTTAAACCAATAAAAATAATTCGATCTGCGCTTTGTACAACTTCAAGCGTAATGATCTGATGATGAGGATTGACAATTATTGTGTACCAAGGACAAGACCTTGAAACAGAAATAAACAAAGCAATACCAGCAATGAAATATAAATACAGTACTGTACAATGTGTATAACAGAGAAAACCAAAAATGATTCTGGGTTACCTTGTAGTTGTAATCGGTGAAACCGTTCACTGGGCCCCGACATGCAGCGTCCTCGATAAATGGCGGGTGATTTTGATCACGTGAAATCCTTCTCGGGGATGTACGTAAATTATATCTTTTTTTAAGAGAAATTTATTTTTAGGTAAATATATATGTAATCGTTCGTAAATAACAAAGTTGTCAATGAAATAACATCGGGAAATCGAAAATCAAACTACAAACTTTTATATCGAGCTCCGTACGTTTCCGTTAATTTCCGTAAATATCCGTACTTTTCCGTGATATGCATATGATTATCTTCCGTAATCAGCTAACAGCGCAGTAATTTCTAAAACAGAAAAAAAGCCTTATGCAGCCCGTGAGCTATATACCTTTCTGCAATCGTTTGAAGTTGTATGTACTCTTTTTATTTGTAATATGTTCTTATCATATGCGACATTCAAACAGAAGATTGATCTGGTCTGTCTTGCACTACTTTCGCATAGCGCATGTTTACAGTTGTTATTCGCACATAGCACAGTTAAATTGTCTGCACTGTTTGAAATGTGGTATGTTAACTTAAGCCTAGGGTACTTTCAGTCCCCAGGCCAAAAAAGAATAAGAAGTAATAAAAATAAGTGTCATTAAAGTGTTGTTTCTTGTTTGTGTAACATGAACAGCACCACTTTTTTGCTGTTTTCTTTTTTCAAGCCAAATGTCCATGACTTGTTCTACTTAAATCCGTTCAATGGAAATCCAATTACAAAAATGATAATCTTTGTAATTTTCATTGTGCAAATACAACATGCAAATATCATTTTTATTCAATAAGCGATATGTATATTATCTCGAGGGTTTCTAACTGCTATGCAGATATGTACTGACTAGAAGACCTAGCATGCAACTGAAAAATAATGCTATCATTTCTTTCAAGTTGTCAAAAACAGTTAAATACGATCAAGTATTGTAGTGGAAATTAAAAAAGAAACCTTCAAAATATAAGACCTTTAGTTAGATGTCTAAAATTAAAGTTGGAAGCTTTACAACAACATACTTTATGTTGATATTTCACATATTAAAATAGTTTACACAACTAACCAGTGCGCGTGTCATGTCTCCATTTCTTGTATAAGTAATGGCTTTAAATGTTTTTAAGTATGATGATCCGGACTCCTACCATGAAGGTTACTATGACAACCCATCTTATATGTCCAAATTCTTCTGGCAAGGTCCAGGAATAAGATATCCTTCAACGTTCAGAGCACCATATATGAAAGAAAGTCATCATGATATGTTTCGACGAAGGTAAGCCAATGTCCTGCTGTAATGGTTGATTTTGTTAAAATCTCTAGCATTCAAATTATTAGTGAAGATGACAACAAACAATAGTCCACATTCCGCGTGTTCGTTTACCATTCTTTGTGTTTTCTTCTATTTACTCTTACATTCTGTGAAGATTATTTACAAAACGTGCACAGTAATATTCCTCTGAAGGGGCAAAATATGTGCAATCCTACAATGTTGTTATGTAACGGTCAGTATAAGACTCTCGCAGTTGTTCTACATGTCACTGTGTGAAGGAAAGTGCCTGCTGGTTTAGTGAATTCATTTTTCTGCTTTCATAAAATTAATGACCCCGAGTTTACGCAAACGATTGATAATATCCTTATCTTCTGCTTTCCTTTATGACAATTATAGAGGAAAAAAAAGATCCGCTTAGTATAACCTGCAGCTTAACATTGATATTGCCAATCGCCATGCGGTGTTTATTTGAAATAGTTTTAAAAGTCGAAAGGTTTTTTGAATGCTCAATCTATGAACGTTGTAAACGTTGAAAAAGTTGTTCCAGTAAGTGTACTATATTTTGGACAAGTTATTTCAAGAAGACATTTCGAATCTGACTTATTTTTGTGTTTGCAATTTTTGTCGCCCCTCGCCCGTAAAATTACAGCGCCAGTGACATAACCACTGGGCCATGGAGAATGATAAGAATTTGTAGGCTGAAATAAGACGTTAATGATCAATTCCTATATATAAACACCAGTCCTGCTAACATAATAGTATACAGACTACATATCCGAAATGTCAACGAATATCTACCATGTCCGAAAATTAGGCAATTTTTTCATGTTGTTTATTTCTCGTTATATTTGGTATATTGGTCAATCAAATATAAATAGCAATTTATATTGCGTTTGTATTGAAAAATTACATACTGCAAGGTTTTTAAATTGTCAATTCCTACATAATACCCTGTATTAACTCAATGTACAAAATTAATATTGCGGGCGCCGCCATAATCGAGTATGGATAGAGACAGGTAACACCAGACTAAACGCTCTTTGGTTTCTTTTTACCACTGTCAAAAGAAACTATATACATTGTCATACTTAAGATTGCCGTTTTTGTTTTCCAACACTTGAAACATTGCAATAAGTGTTTAACAGTCAGAGATGTTCCCTTCCGGTTGGTTTTGGTTTCTTGCACAACGATTATTTTATCGAAAAGTGATGCATATTTAAGAGCCCACTGTCGATTCCCTTCGATTACGCTTCTAATTTTTTTATCAAACAAAAGGAAATGTAGACTTCTTTAAACAAAATGTCTCATATGATAATTAGAATGAAGACGCACGACATTTCTTCATAAAGAATCTAATATCTTTTTTAAAAATGTAAATGCGAGCATATCGTGACCAAATTTTGCATGCTGTAATTGGTATATTTTTCCATCAATAATTCTAAACAATCTTAAATATCACTTCATGTATATACATGTATTTTATGTTTTATGTTTTTGTACGATTCTTTAATTAAATAGAAGTCACATTCGAGTAAATGGCGGTCTTTTCGACTTCGATTTTCGTACATCAATTTCTTACAATGTTTAAAGATCATCTTTTTTATTAGGTCCAAGATGACTAGTTAACATGATTGTCCTTGTGCTGGAAACTTATAGCCCTTTAGTCTAGTTCCCGACTATCTATGATTGTTACGTAGTCAAAAGCGGAAGGAACTCCAGACTAAATTTCATGTCTTGAGATAAGTTAGTCAATTAAAGCACAAACAAACTATTTACAACAGTAGCAACTGAAGTTGCATTTATCTCTAATTTGTTCATACATCAGAATGTGTTTGTTATTGTCGTGCATAAGTGTGTTCTTTTGTTTTGGAAAAAAAAAATTCGTTAATTTCGTATTTGTTAGGAGTTTTGATGGAAGATCAGACAGTGAGTTCAGTGACCAGTCACAGAGACGTAAGTACGTACTGGCAGCAATCATTGCTGTTGCAGTGCTGCTGGTTCTAGCAGTTTTTGGAGCCGTTCTTGCTACAACATTGGCAAATTCAGGTAAGTGTCAGTACAAGTTTCAATTCAAGGGAGTTAACTAAGTGTACTAGGGGGCATGGAACATCCAATTTGAAAGTGTTTTCAGCCGGTCTGTTCAGGTTGGTTTTCAATATATCCGATGCTCTCAATTCTAATTGTTATTACAAAAATGTTATACATTTTCCAGACGGTAACTTCTCAAAAGAGGTTAAAGGTATTAATTAACCTTTATACAGTGGGTTAAAAATTGATATTTTTATAGCAGGTTATAAGATTTTGCGGTAATTATAATACAAACATACAATACAAACAAAAGAGGAAAACATTGTTTTTTTTGCAGAAATAACACAAAATTATTATTTTGTTCTTACACCTTATTTTATACCTTCTTTCATTTGTAATATTAAACTTGCTTGGAAGTTAAAAGAGAAACATTAGAGTCTCGCTGACCAAACACGTACGCGATGCCAATGTACAATGCCGCTTGAACCATGTGTCTCGTGGTCTGTTTATTTGGTTTAACTTAGTTTGTTATAGGCCAAGTAATAAATGAATACTTTAACATGCCTGCTGACTTATTCAAAGGCATATCACAGGTTTATGTTTGCGACGTACTATATAGATCTTTGGATACGATATACTGTGTCATGTTGTTAATACACTTTGACCTAATTTTGCTATTACATGAGGTAATTTTGAAAGCCTATTACATAATCCGGATAATTTTGGTACACAATGACATTCATTTGATATATTTTGATATAATCATGACACTATACGACATGATGGCGATACACTTTGAAATGATTCTGATAAAGTAAGATATCTGAACGTCCATATCTATTTTAGATAAATCAGACACACCAACAACTGTTGAAAAGATTGGTAAGTATAAGTTAAATTTCTGTAGCTCTCTTGGCCGGTTCTTTACAGAGGCTGTATATCTTCTTTCATATGCAAAACTGAGATGATATTCTCAGGAAAGTTTCCTAAGTAACAACTTTAATATAATCAGTCTGTTTATGTCATTCCAATAACGTTTTGTTCAACCAAAACTATTTGTTCACATTTATGTTATAAAAAGCATGAGGGAAAGGTGAACTAAGTAGAATATATAGTCTTTTCATCCTAGAACATCTCGACAATATTTCATTAACTATCCGCACCTGGCATTTCACTACTAAAATAAACTGAGTTATCAACGTTTAAATCTTATTTGATAGAACGCCGACTGATTGATACAAAGCCTAGATTCGAACCTGTACCGGCCTCAGGTAAAAGATAAGTTGTGGTTGAACATGTAATGCTTACTGTTTGTTTTTTTGTTTGGCTCAGTGCGGAAAGGTTTCGATGGACAGGTGACATTAGCTTCAAAGAACTGGACTGATGCATTGTATAACAAAACATCTCCAGAATACAAAGAAACGGAATTAGATTTCATTGCAAATGTAAGTATGGAAACTTTGCGTATGTGCGACTTTATTAAACAAGACCCTGAAAATGGCGATGTATACAAAAAACGCAACAAACAACTTTGTCGACATTTGCTATAAAAGCTAAATTAATAGCTGACAAGTTTTTACTGTACTTGATATTGTCTCTTCCGTTGACTGTAGATAATTATTCAAATACAATTACAGTTTATCAAAAGTTTCCGTCTTTTAATTTTGTAAGTTCTATGTTATGTTTATCTATCATAATACAGTACTTCTTACTCACATTTAAGATGGATGCACAATTCAGTGATGGTGAAAATGCCGAAAAATATGACCATACAAAAGTGACAGGGTTTGAGTAAGTTCTTTCACGTACATGTAAGGAATAATTAACCTTATATAATATCGGTCATGAAAATTATAACTTAATTGTAATTTTGAAACTGTAACACTTAAATACCTTTTAGAAAGTCGTGACAGAAGCTGTTATGAATCTCTATTTACACGATATTTTGAATGATACTGTATTTAAAAAAACGTTGATATAGAAGCTATCTATAACAAATATATACGGATATTTTGTTCAGATCAAATTATCTATGTACCAAAAAAAAGAAGTTTATTATATTTATATATATACTTACATATATTTTGAAAAACAAATCACACCACACTTACAAGACTGGTATAATGTCCTGTTGCGGATTATATTATGAAATCAACACAGAAATATCCATTGCCTTGCTTGTCAGAGTTTTCGTGTCAATATGTTTATAAGCCGAATCGCCTGTAGTCCCGTAATAAAGAAGTGAAATCAAAATAGATTATGAAAATTAATGGTCTGTTTGCATGACGACCAAATAACATTTCATCCATTGAACAATATCCTGTATACCTACAGGTAGCAAAGCGTGATTGTAATGATTGCGAAACTCGTATTCAGAAGCTTATAACTTTGAAAAAAAAATGAATTATCTTTGTTTTCTAACATTTATTACGAAGTTATTAAAATATGAAGACTGATTTGTATCAACACTTCAATTGCGATTGCTCGATAAATAATGATGCAATACCATTATATGTGTTGTTTTGTTGCGACTTTCTTTTATGCACATATATAGTCAATCATCAAAGCTTCTCTCCTCCGAGCGCTTAACTATATCTATCTAAGCGTCTATACTGTTTATGTTTAGGTGACTTCGATTAACCAACTAAATAACTCGCATGGTACAATACTAGTATTTCGCTTTTTTACGGCGACTACATATAATTAGAAACGACCTTATTGTACGTATAATAAGTGTGTGTAATATAAAACAATATTAGTGGGATCATTTTTAATCTATATCATGGGCCTACATACATATATATGTCTGTCCGTCCGTCCGTTTGTTTGTACGCTTGACTGAGGATCAATGTATGTTGTGTTTTAATCTTTATTTCATGAATTATTCTCTAAGCACGGGATCCTTTCCCATCAACACTGATCAAATAGAAAAGAATCTGCAGGCAAGCTCCAAAAATAGTTTAAAAGTGAAACACGTTTTGGATATATCATGTGAGCTTATAGGACCACCATGACTCGCTTGTTACGTTCATACACGCTGTCCGTGCTTTCTAGAGCAGCTAACTTGTCTTGATATTGTTTACGAGTGAACATGTACAACATTTGTTTTGTTATCTTTATATTTATAGAGAAGGAAGCGTGAAGGTACTGTTCGTCGTGGTATGGAAATTCATAGTTTTCGTGGACGTAACTATTGTTGACGATGGCAATAATGTGTTAGAAGCAAGTATCGTCGACATACAAGCTGACCAAGTGACAATTCTACAAACTGTTTCCAACATCCCTGAATTTTTAGCACCCTCTATCTCAGGTGATTGTATTGTTGGTGCACTGGCTTCGATTCTAAACAGTTGCAGAATAAGAACAGCTTTTTCTTACACATTGCGTCACAGAAATAGTGTAGGGATTGAAAGGGAGTTCTATAGTCTCTTTCCCAATCGAAACTATTAATATATAACGGCCGGCTACTAGTATCATTCTTTCCTACTAGCTATATCACACTAAATTGATGTAAATATTTAAGTAGTAAATTTTAAGGGCTAATTAAGCATTCATCAGAAGAATATTTCTTTATGCCTACAAGTTTGTATTTTGCTATTTTATTTTTGATTCAGATGTGAACGAGTGTGATTCGAATCCTTGCGACAATGGAGGCACATGCATTCATAGTGTCGGGAAATTTACTTGCACATGCATGCCAGGTTACACAGGCGCAACATGTGAAATTGGCAAGTACATTTAAAATATTGATTTATTATAGACTCTTGTCATGGTTAAAGTGATATTACCCTTCAAAGTGACCATCATAATTTTAAATGAAACATTAATCAGTAATTTATACTCCTAGAATAATAAACATTGCCATAGTTATAACCTACAAATAACATTCTGTATAACAAATTCATCATTCACATTGAATATAGAGGAAATCTGTAAAAAATATTTTTTGACTATCCTTGTCAAAAATAAAAATTGAACCCTTTTTGCTATGTATATCTTTATTTGTATTTGTCAATAATAGAAATAACTTTGTTTAACTTATTTTTTATATGTTTTAAAGCATCCACAGTGTTTTGAGCATCATTCTTAACTATAAACAAATATGACCATTTTGAATGGTAATATTTAAGTGATATCAATCTTACTCTCTTTTAATTGACTGTTTATGTCTGTTTCATTAGAAACTGGTGCCTGAATTATTGTTATTATATGCACATACACCTTTCAGGCATCGACGAGTGTGAGTCTGGACCGTGCCAGCATAATGGAATATGTACTGATCAATTAAATGGGTACAGATGCACCTGCTTTACAGGAATACGAGGAGCAAACTGTGAAATAAGTAAGCTCAACGTTTAGGTTCGATTTAATAGTAATAATGATTCGAAGATGTGGGATGCTGAGCACTAAACCGTTACAGGTCAATTTTGTTAACGGATTTGTTGTGCAGTGCGCAACTATCATAATAAAAAATATGATGAATATAATATTATATGAAATGTATGCTTATTTCTATAGATACTAGATAATTAAATGCTGTAAATGGTAACACATGTGATTAACATTTAATTACAGATATAGACGAGTGTAATTCTAACCCATGTCAGAATGCGGGTACATGTGTTGATGGTATCAATCAATATACTTGTAACTGTATTGATGGATATGAGGGAGATAACTGTGAAATAGGTAAAAGCAAATCACTACATATATTTGAACGTTTTAATCTTTTCGTGACGACAGAACCTAGTGTAGTCTTAATCCAGCCGGAGATGTGAATGCTCGACATGTATGAAAGGAATAGTTGTAAAAAAATGTTACAATTCATATTATGTACGCTAGTTTGTAGCAATACAAATGAAATGTGTCCTTCTATTAAAGTAGATATTTATTAAGTTGAAACTTGAGAAAATGAAATTTGATCATGTTCTTTACAAAACCGTGAGCGTCGAATTACTAATCGTTCTTCTTCATCTTACACCACGTTTGATTTAAGTAAACAAGCGGTATAATCAACACACGCATTTATTCAGAAAAAAATGTTTGTTTTCTTATTGGCAAAATTTGGTTTAAAATACTTTTTAAGCCCGTGTGTACTCAGTTTTACAGTAGAATGTGAGGAAGTTGTTAAACTACTACGTATTGACATTGGTTAAATCAAATTTTGGCACATATATTTACATATTTTGAAGAAGGCTACACGGTTTTTCTACTTTTATTTAATTAGTTTTTAGAGGTTTCATTTGCAATCCACATTCCTAGCTAAATCTTTTGTTCCCCGAATTTTGAGCGTTGAAACACGTTTAAGGCATGTAAATGCCATGTATGTAACAATGTGGTGCCTTGTTTCAGCATTTTAGCAGCCATATGAAAATCCACCTTGATAATTTCTGAACAAAATCTGCTGGCTGAGTATGATCATTGAACATTTATTTACCATTTGCAGACATAGACGATTGTGACCCTAGTCCATGCCAGAACGGGGCTGCATGCATAGATGATATCAACGATTACAATTGTACTTGTGAGATTGGCTGGACAGGAAATAACTGTGAAATTAGTTAGTTTGTGAAATTGTATTTGAATTTTAAAAGGACACCTTTCATTGAAATAGTTATTAAAATAGCTTATTTTCATTCCATTTAATCAGTAATAGATCTAGGTACGTAGTCTTTATTCCTGCTTAAATGTCTCAGTGATATAAGATTTATCCTTTCTTCGACATGTCGTATAATATTCTTGATAGGGCTAGGTAAGTAAAACTATCCGTCTTTTGACCAATGGAATAAACAATTACTCTGAAAATTCCTAATATCACTTGTAATTTTAGTGCACTCAATGAAACAAGTGCACCATATGCCACTGTAATTAAAAACTCCGTTCCAATAGGGAAGTATTTTCCTTTTCATTCCGTAACAATGTTTGTGACTGAAAACCAATGCTATGTGCATTTTTCGTCATTATCTATATGTAAACAACAGTTTTGCTTATTTCAGTATATTAGTTTTTAGGTTGAGAGCAAATAACCTTGTTCTCCGAGACCTTGTATTTAAGAAACCCGCTCAAGCGTTGATTATTGTCTAATATACTATTAACCACAAAGGTAGTAGGCCTGGTGGTTTGTAACCGAGTACCAGAACGACAAAAAGGTGCGTTTTAGACAATCACATTTGAAACGATATCGTTTCGGTTCTAATTTGACCTAATATAGCAACAAGGTGAATATATGCAACGGGTTATTTTCTACGCGAATATTTACTATATACGTCGTGTCGTATATTATGGCGTCATGTTGACCTCATATATACCCTTACTGATGCGTGCATAACTTATTATTGTGTATTTTATCCTACTTTATTTAGTTGAGGGACGGTATGAATCATGTTATAATTTTCTGGGGTTAATTTCAAATATAAGGGGCGTACTTTAAACAAATACAAAAACGAAGACGTAGAAGGTTTGCATGTGATAATTCTGATAAAACACATTCCTTCAAATATCGCTATAATATATGATGTTTGACAATAAAAGCCAATAAGATAAGACATACGGTGTTCCATATAATAAGCAACTAAACATATCTTTTGACAAAATCAACTAGTCGAGCACAGCCATTGCACAGATTATTCTCACTTTGCAGACATAGACGACTGCAACCCAAATCCATGTCAGAACGGAGCTTCCTGTACAGATGCTCTCAACGAGTACATGTGTACTTGTGTGGATGGTTGGACAGGAAAGAACTGTGACACAAGTGAGTATGTAGGCATCGTCGGAACCCACGGTTAATTCCTGCCGCTTCCCCCCATCCCCCCCCCCCCCAAAAAAAAAAACCCCCCAATTGGGAATTGAAGAGAAAAAAAACAAATACACGTTTATACAAATGCCCATTTCAATTGGTTTTCCGTTTCTAGTTATTCATACTACGATCACAGAAATGTAAATTTTACAGCAGTGAAAGACCACAACCTCTTTGAGCATGATCGTAAAATATCATTGTTTAGGACAAGTCATCATACAACTTTTAAACCAAACATATGTTATTTTTCATAGCTCTATCCTAAAATGGATAATTTGCACCATTTTGTTGCAAATATATGAGCATCGAATTACGTTTGACTGCAAGCACATAGGGCTTCAGTTACACAAGGCATGTGTTGCACCTTCCTAGTTTATTGTATAAATGCCCAACTTGTAATTTGATATACATTGTACCAGTCTGACCATATTCAAAATACACTAAACAACTTTGGATTCTATAGAAAAACTACACGAGTTCACGCTTTACTAATACAAGAACACAGGTGTTTTATAATTTTAGGTTAATAGTTCCGGGTTCAAAACGGAAAATAATGTGTTTTTATCTTACAAAATAGGCAATACACACTTAGAAATGAAGTGTTTGTATTAGACAATAAAGATTATAACATTTTCTTGAATTATCGCTTGAATTTCTGACTATTACAATCTGTCAACGGAGTATGAAAGTCAGTAAATAATAAGTCGTTATATTCCAAGCACATAGAAATATTTATAATGCCTTTCACAAGTCGATCATGACCCTTAAAATATCATTTACATTTGCAGACATAGACGACTGCCATCCTAATCCATGCCAAAACGAGGCCACCTGCACAGACGATGTCAACGAGTACACATGTACTTGTGAGGCGGGTTGGACAGGAAAGAACTGTGACACAGGTAAGTCTGTAACGTTTCGATTGAATCATTAAAAGAAATAAATATTATGTTTTGTTGCCTCCTTGCAGTTACAAGTTAGGTGCTTCAGAGTAGGTGAAATATGCTAGAAATTGCACCATTTCATAGACACAGTTCAATTTCTTTTCACCCAAAGTTATCCCCCCTCCCCCAAACCGACAAGCCTTCTCTGCATCCACCCATGAATACTGCAACTAGTGTAGGACGATTTCGTTAAAACAGTTCCTGTTCACTTTTTATCACACCAAATAAAGACAATTCTATGAATGTGGTCATTTATAAAAATGACAGAAATCTCATTCATCTGGTAGACATTACATCTTCATTAATTTGATAATGCACTCGACAAAACTATCTCAGTAAAGCTTAGACATTTAGCATGTAGCATTGCCTAGTTTATTTCTATCAAGATTGTTCAAATTATGACCCCTGTGCTAGGCTAATATAGGAAATCTTTTTTTAATCTTCTTTTCTGAAACTGGAAGGCCCAAAGCTTAGATATTTTACATGTAGCATTGCCTAGTGGACCTCTTCAACCCTGGGTAAAAATGACCCCGCCCGGGGATCACCTGATTTTACATAGGTTTCTATAGGAAAAACCTATGTACCGTTTTTTTCCAAAATTACAAGGTGTAGAGCTAAGATATTAAGTATACAACATTGTGTAGTAGACCTCTACCAAGTTTGTTCAAATCATGCCCCTTGGCCCAATATTGGCCCCGCCCAGGGGTCACTTGTTTTACATATACATATATAGCAAAACGTTTAGAAATTTTGCTCTCCTAAACAACGAGGCTTATATGATATTAAGCGTGTAACATTGTCTAATAGTCATTTTTAAGGTTTGCTTAAACCATGCCCCGGGGGGTCAAAATTGACCCTGCCCTTGGTATAGGAAAAACTTTAAAATCTCTTTCTTAACAACAAAGCATAGAGCTAACATATTTGATATGTTACATCGTCTAGTGGTCCTCTACAAACTTTGTACAAATCATGCCCCTGGTTTCAAAATGACCACTTCCTTAGGTAAGTGCGCTCGAACTCATATGAACGATATAGTGCCATCATGGCCCTCTTGTTTAATCTATTGTTGCAAGTTATTATACATGCAAGGAAAACATTTTCGTACCATTTCGCTCAATAAATAGGGCATACTTATGACTATCCCATCTAGTCAGCCCGGTTAGCTCAATAGATATAACACAATACTTGTAATCTCGGGGTTGTTGGTTCGATTCCCATGGCTGACCAACTTAAATTACTAACAGTCTTTCGGATGAGACATAAAACCGAGGTCCCATCATGTATGGATGCTATACACATGATATGTAAAAGAACCAGAGGTGTCTCTGGAATCGGGACGCTTTCTGTATCTTGCACTATCCTCCGAAAACCTGAAATAACTAACCTCTTATGGGGGCGTTGGCCATATGGATTATCCGGTACCAACGATAAAACTCTATGACACACACTATCCTATCTTGTACATTTGAAATTTGTCACATATGACCTTGTGATCAACACATCCGTTCAAGTCGAATGAATAACTGCTCAACATGTAAATTACATCCTGAATAATTTGAGAAAACGACAGAAAGCACACTGGGATAACAGTTTTCCTTTTGATTTGATTGCAAATGTTTAAAAAAAAAGATGCCATAACTCACTTTGTAAGCCATCGTGCTATTCACTTTGTTTCTGTAGACCTGACAGTAAGGAATGAATAATTGTGCAGAGCATTGGAATATGTTACATGTAATATGCAACGATGATAATTGATGTACTGTTTTGACGGTCATCTCCCTCGGAATACAACAGCAGGATAAAAGTACTGCCCACAGACATATTTTCAGAACGAAATTCTCTGGTATAAAATGACCACTGACATAATTGTTTTAAATTTGCAGACATAGACTATTGTAACCCAAATCCATGTAAGAACGGGGCTGCCTGCGCAGATGCTCTCAGCGGTTTCACTTGTACGTGTGTGACAGGTTGGACAGGAAATGATTGTAGCACATGTAAGTGAATAAGTTTCTTTTTTAAATTTAAATGAAATAAAGTGTTTCATGCAACAGGTTGTATTTCAATCGTATTGTTTGACTTTAAACTAGACATAAGCTGGACATTTAGTTAGACATCAATAAACTTTCTTTTAAGGTCGTTATTGTTGTTGTTATTATTATTATTATTATTATTATTATGGTGTCGAACAATCGGTAACTGATTACGAAGTGGTAGATGACTGCGTTTCCTTAATTTCTTTGTTGCAGTGAAACAAATACGGCGTATTCGCACGTGGCGTTATTCAATGATACGCGTGTCATTCTAATTTAAAGGTATGATGCAGATAAACAAAGTATTGACATTAATGGTACGCCATATTCCTTCAAATGTAAGTTAAATTAAAAGATTTGAAACTATAAACACATAATGGAAGTATGAAACGGTGAAACGATAAATTATTTCGGGACGTCATTTTCTTTGTAATCGACCAGTCGTAAATTTTGAGTCAAGAATATTTTCTCAAAAAGATCCATCAGCGTGAAATTTACAATTTGCAGACATAGGTGACTGTGACCCTAACCCATGCGAGAACGAGGCTACATGCACAGACACTACCAACGATTACATGTGTACTTGCAAGGCGGGGTGGACAGGAAAGAACTGTGAAACAGGTAAGGTTGTATTTGAAATCTGAAAAAAAAGAAAACAAAAGGACATCAATCAAATAGAATTGTTCATTATTTTGATTCAATATCTCTACATCTACTTAATCTAATACCACACTTTTCTTTTAAAGGTTTGCAAATAACTGTTCATATGGTCATAGTTAAACAGAAATCTTAAAAATGAGTTTTTAACAGCTCTAAATCCGGCTGGAAGCAAACATACATGCGGCTCCTGCTGAAACTTGTTTAAATTTATTAATCAAATGGACTGCGGCAGATCATACTGTCAATTCAAATTAATGATTCTTGTACAGATTTACACATGCATGGAGCGGTTTTGATATAACCTCACAAAATGGATACCTATGTGATGAAGGTGTGTCATGCACAACACCCAGCAACCTACTTCCAAGGTCAAGGTCACACTTAAAGCTCAAACCCTTTCACATGGTGTTATTTAGCAATGCTTTCTGTCCTCTTTGTACATGTACATGAATGGACTGTAGTCCCACAGTTATTACCCGAACCACAAGGGTGTGTCGCAAACAACAATCAGCCATCTACTCCCAAGGCAAAGGGTATACCCTTCTTTATATATTGCTCCAAAACGGTAGGGGATTTTGTATTTCATGGCAATACCACATCAGTTTTTTTCGGTTTACGGTACAAATTTGCCACACACTGGGTAAGACTATCATTTTCTTTTGTTTTAGTTGCAACATCATAGTTATGCTGAAAATACTGTTTATTGGACCTTTATTCATAAAAAATAACTATTCAAATAAGAATAACATAGTATCCAGCTGTCAGCATAAGCCAATCACAATCCTTTAAACATCATTTAATTGTGCGACATTGTGCCGATGACAAATTTATTTCAAATTTACAGACATAGACGACTGTAACCCTAATCCATGTAAGAACGGGGTTACTTGCACAGATGCTGTCAACGATTATACGTGTACTTGTGACATAGGATGGACTGGAAAGAACTGTCAAAATTGTAAGTCATTGAACTTGTGTTTAGAATTTAAAAAGGCATAAACATTTCATAAACATGACTTTTACCTGACTCGATTTGAAAACAAATTACCTTTAATATATTGACTGTATTATGGATTAATAAGCTCACAGTCACGCAGCTTTAATTTACAGTTGCTAGTGTAAATTCATTATGTCAACAACACTATTGCAACATACCATTAAATCAAAGGTATCAAACAGTACTCTCAAATCATTGTAACAAATGTACATGATAGACCTTGTATTACTCTAGACTAGTACAGTTCAGATATGAGAAATGCATTATATATAAATCATCTAAAACTTGACACAAATATCCTCGTCGGTTCAATAACCGTACAACTTGTTCCGTTTTGTCATTTGTTAACACACACTCAATATACAATCAGCAAGTCAACACTAACTTGTAAAAGCTTCATGTCTTACTTACGCTCACGTTTCGAATTTTTGTTAAACACATGCATACTTAATATTATTTATTGATGCCAACGTATAGTTTTAAAGGGGCACTCCCTACATCGAGCCGATTATATTCTTGAAACATAGAATATGTATTCTATGAATGTAAAATGATAAATAAGTACAATGTCAAAGAAGAACCTATGGCGACAAATGCCTCATTTACAACAATTAATCAAAATAGTGGCTGTAAAAATAGCATCCACCCATTAATTGCACAACAACAACTCTACATAGATTATTGAATGCTTTACGGTACTGCAGTGAAATAAATACCACATATTTGATCGATAATGACTGGGAATGCATAGCTGAAACTTTTAGGTTGAGTAATAATACTTCCAAAGATTATATCATTTATGTTTGGAGGTTATATAGTTTGACATCAGTTATTAAGTCAAAGAACAATTTACTTAATGTCTTCATATTTTATGCATAAGTTATACAAGTGGACATTTCGGGGTACGCATTTTGCTAGAAGTATCTAATACACTCCATTACTCATTGCATTCGCATATATGTTGATAACTTTTCAAGATGCAGCCCAAACAATAAGCAAGATAAACATTAATGCACAGCATCAAGTCGGCGCAGAAGATTCTGAAGACCTAAAAGTAAAATTTCCTGAAAACCCTCTTACACTTGTAAACCCGCGGCTTTTGTTTTGTACTTGTCTAATCTGTCTAACAAGACAAATTTTGATGCAAAGCATCAAAGGCGCTGTGCATGTTTTTGAAACATAATTTTTTCAGAATATTAGAATTTTAGAATATCAGTAAACAACTTATCAACGGGAAAAACCAAATACATTATGTTATATGTAACTGTTATCATAATAAGTAAAAAAAACACATTTACTACAGTTTAACCAAAAAATAAACGAATCATAAAACAACATTCCGTATAATGGCACGATGACGCCCATTAAACGAGGCTACAGCTCGTGGTCAGTAGACGCCTTTCGACGCAGACGAAACCCACGTGATTAATTTTGTCTTTACTATTGGTCAGTTGTTAGCGATGCTTTACATAACTTTCATTGAGACCCCATGTATCGCATAGTTAGGTGAACGGTCTTATTTATAATGCCTACATTTTACTTTAGTATGTAGTAATTAAAATGGGTTTTCATTAATTATTCAAGTTGACAACATATGTATTTAAACTTCAAAATGTGTAGAGATAGCAAAACAACTATTGAGACGTTTTTTCTGAACTTTGATGAATCTTGCCGTAGGGTCCGTAAACAAAGCAATAAAAAAACCGTAACCTTCAAGTTTGTGGAAAAGTTATTAAATATCCTATGAATATGTCAAAAGTTTTGAATTAACGGTCGAAGACGTATGCATCTGGTATAGTATTGTTTGTAATCAATTAATACTATTTATTTATTCATTATAGGGAGTTTGTTCAAACATAATACATAGTTTTTAATTACAATAATAATGTTGGCTGCTCCCTATTCGATTATGCAACCCCATGGTACAAAATTAAAACCTATTCAATACTTGCGCTGTGCTTCCGCACAGCGCAAATAAAATGCAGGGATACAATAGTTTAAATACACTACGCTGGGAACCAAACTTGGAAAGTTTACTGCGTATGAGCGCCTTTTTGTTGCAAGGTCAAGCCCACTTTATTAATTATGGGATCGAATTTTTAAGAAAATGTTGATTATTATCTATTGTTTTAGAGATGAAATAATTCATCATTGTTTCTAGTGAATACTTTGGTTAAATTCTAATAATTTTTAATCAATGAAACAACATACTAATAATAAAGTAATGATCGTCAATAACAGCTTGTCCCCAACTTTTGCGGTAACTTTGACATTGTCAAATAACAACGGTGAATAGTTTATCAAGGCAATAGTAATGACCTTAGGACTTTTAGCTCCTGTCAATGCACGATATACAATCCAAAGTGACCGCTGACACAATTCTATTCTTAATCGTAAGCCGAACGGATAATCCCGGGTCACTGCGCCGGGTGTATATACGTTTAAACTCGAACTTATTACAAAATATCTGGTTTGTAAGGACTGTTCTCATCGGTCAGCTTGAATATATCAATCTGCGTGTATCTTTGGTCTCCGGCTTTCGCTTTGAATAGAACGAAGTCTATGGAAGCCATGCGTTTGGGGTTTGGAGATGTCTGCAGTATTAGGTTGTGTTCATAGTAAGGTCCTATCATAATAAGGCGAGTCGGCATCAAACATATTTTCTTGGCAAAACTGACAAGCAGGCAATGGCCGCTGAAACCATTATTTCAAATTTGCAGACATAGGCAACTGTTTCCCTAATCCATGCACGAACGGGGCTACATGCTCAGAGGATGTCAACGATTACATGTGTGCTTGTGAGACGGGATGGACAGGAAAGAACTGTGGAACAAGTAAGTATAAGCGGTTGTGTTTGAATGTTGTTGTACGCTGTAGTAGTAACGGTCCTCGTTCATTTTCAACTTCATTGTGGATATGTCTTACTCATCTGATACTTTACGGATTTGAAATTAAAAATATGATCGACAAAACGTCTCTGTCGAATAATGTCGCATAATTATATCATGTTTTAGTTTATATAGTATACGTTATGCAAGTCATGGCTAAACACACGCTTGTTTAAGGTTGCATATTTTTCTTTTGTCCTAGAAGCAATATTCAAACTGCAAAATGTAATATTGACGGAAATTGTTTACTTTATTTAATGTAAATGACAGTTGTAGCTAATGAGAACACCGTATACTATAACATGTAAGCCAAAATCAAGTTTACTTTATCTCCCCAGATCTTGTCAATTGATCATACAAATAAACATAAAATAATATGCACCCGGCAATGTGAGATCCAAATACATTCCTTTAGATAACTGAGCATGTTAAATCGGCATATAATGGCGATAAGCATAGTAAGTCACCTACTATTCTTAACAATCACCATCTCGTATGAAAGTATTATCAGAACAAACACCACCAGTAGAAAATGACCACTGTACAAATATTTGAAATTTGCAGACATAGACGACTGTAACATAAATCCATGCCAGAACGAGGCTGCTTGCATCGATGCCGTCAATGATTACACATGTACTTGTGAGACGGGCTGGACGGGAAAGAACTGTGAAATAAGTATGTCTTTGAGCATACAGTTGAAATCTAAAATATTTCATCATTTCATTAAAGAAACAACGAATGTATTCGTAATCATACTGCTTAAGCACGTGATTAATTGTTTCTTTAAATATGAGTTAATTTTCTGTTTGTGTTAAATCGTAGTTGAATAATTTTTAGACGAAAGTGTACACAAAGTATATGAATTGATTAAACAAAATAAACAGAGTTAGAATTAATAATACACCTTAAATTGTATTGATTTGGATTCTCAGACATTGAAATGTGCTAAGGATATGCAACCTCGACAATGTAAGTTGGTAGCTTTTAACGGGTCTTCGAATATTTCTAAATATGTTTTGTTTTGTCAACGCGATCCGCCACTTGTTTGGGACTATTGTAACCATCATTAACAATTTGCAGACATAGACGAGTGTGATACTAAGCCATGTAAGAATGGAGCTACATGTACAGATGTTGTCAATGGTTACACGTGTACTTGTGAGATAGGTTGGGCAGGAAATACCTGTGACACAAGTAAGTATGTGAGGTTTTGTTTGAAACTTGAAATATTCGAATTTTTCGTTAATTGGGCACCAGTCAAAAATACTGTTTTTAATGAACTACTATTTCTCTATATTCACAGTTGATCAATATAATCTAATATTCGCCTACATTTTTTTGTAATCTTAGTGGCGATGTAAAACTCAATAACAACCTTCTTCTATTCGTTTGCAAAATATTGTTCATAGCTACAGTTGTACACAACGTTCTATTTGATCAAAGTGATAAAAATGACGTTTATAAACTTTTCAGCAAATACGCAGGGCTTGTGTCATATTGTAAATATATTTAGGTACTTCACACAAAAATTCCCTGTTGAATGTATTCTTTTACTCATTTTGTGCGTTATATTATATGGTATCTTGTTACATTTAATGGTGCACTATTTATGGGCTGTGTTCCTTTGTTTACATTTATATAATGCACGAGTACTTTTAAAAGAAATAATCATTTGTTACTGTACGTATAAATTATAAACCTAAAATATTTCTTCAAGTATGTTATGATCAGTGAAGTCAAGACAGTGAGAACATAAAACGTGTAAGTGATTGATGTGACCACGACAGATACATGTTCAATGGACTCAGTCTAGCACCATTGTAACTTAGAAATGTGTTCTCTATTTGCAGATATAGATGACTGTGCCCAGAATCCATGCAATCACGGGGCTGTTTGTACAGATGCTGTTAACGATTACTCATGTGCCTGTGTCCCAGGATATGCAGGAAAGAACTGTGACACAAGTAAGTTTGGATTAGTTTATACTAATTTATTTTAGTTCGATTACGAAGAAAGCTCCGTAGCCAATTGAACAGCCCTCGAAAACTCATTCCAAATGTCAAAATGCTCGCGCGAGAGAGGTATCGAGTTTTTCATCGATTCTGCCTCGTGTTTATTAGATATGATGTCTTCTTAGTTGACTTAGACATTTTAACCTTTTATCTAGCACTGTACATGTACGTTTATGTTTTTGACTGCCTGATTGAGGTAGCTACTACTTTTGTGGGTAAAGCTACAATTAGCGTAAATTCAGTTTGTCAAATGTGACGATTCCCACCAATGGATTTTGTGTTCGCGTTGCAACATTTATAGGCAAACGTCAGCTTGACTTAATAAGTATTGGCAGTTCTGGTCACTAGCAGACACTCATTCGTGTTAAGATATTTATCTTAGGGCCATAAGAAGTGTTCGTAGATAATATGTAACTAGAAATCCTTAGGTTGTATTCGCGAATGTTAAATGATTGGCTAGACAATTAACACAATCATTATATAATCAACTTACGGAAGAGAAATGCCACCACAGTGAGAAAATATTGTCTACAATTTACAGACATCAACGACTGTGACCCTACTCCATGCAAGAACGGAGCTACCTGCTTAGATGACATCAACGATTACTTTTGTGTTTGTGAACCTGGGTGGGCAGGGAAGGACTGTGAAATAAGTAAGTAAGAGACGGTTCATTTTGCAATTCAAGTGCACTGATGCAACAGATTATGTGCATGTGTGTCTTGAACCGTGTACAACTTAATCTCCCCCACCCCAGCCCCAACAACCCCGACAACGAGGGTTACAGTTATCAGATTTAGCAGTTGTTTTCAGTCAGAAACTAATGGACTATTACTTCGGACCTTTACACTTGATAATCCTATTTCAGCTTACAAATGACACTATTCATAGCTGTAAAATCATGATCTCTAAACTTAAGACCAACATTAAAATATCTTATGACGTCATAATATTAAAACTACTAGCCTTTGAATAACAATCAAACTGTGTTAAAATGACTACCTCCGAATGAAGACCACTATACAAGTTAAAACCAATAGGAAGATCACGGTACACTATTCATACATGATAGAAACGCCTGTGAATGAAGACCACCTGTAAACAAATACCACATTTGTAGCTTCCCAGCAGTAGATGTGTTCATACGTTTGACTGCATTGAAATTTTTGTATTTGGTTATCATGAATTAATTTTTATTTTTGTTAATACTAATTACCCTGTATATATTCAAATCTGTTACTTATATCAATATCAAATTGTTTCCGGATCCTTGGAGTTACAGAATAAAAGGAGGATGTGCGATTCCTTGCTACTTGCTACAAGTGTTTGTGTTAAATATAATTAGCAAAATTAACTGCTTCGTGCATATTGTTTTTCACGAACTGGCTTCAAGTGGGTTCCCATGAACAAATATTTGATATGGTGTTCCCTTTAATTATCATATGGATATTCTATTCATGCTTTGACCAATTCTATTAAATCCTAGTTTCTTTGTCAAAATACTGCAAAATACACCAATTAGTCCTTGAAAATCTGCAGAAAAGTAATCACACAATGACTTTAAAATCGTGATTGGATTGATGTATTTTAAAAAGGCCATAACAAGTTTGGTCTTTGTAAAAGATTGATAGCCTATGATCCTTTTGTACATGTGATGTTCTTCCTGTAGCTATAGTTGCGAATTACAGTTTCGTTCTTGTAAAAATGGACATTTTGGGGGATATGTATAAGCCTATAACAAATAGTGTATTTGCCGATAGTTCATAGTTTATTTAATTACTTAATTGTATGTAAATATATCAAAATGTGTACCATAGCAAATGTGTTCCATGTTGCTTGTAGATGTTAACCTGGTTCATGATGACCCATTTTTGAAACAGGTTGCATTATGATTGTGTTCGGTATCAAATTGCGGCAATACTAACTGCTTTTTTTATAGTATTCACGATGCAAATCTATTTCCAACTATTTACAACCTAATTTTCATTAAACATATCTGATATGAATACAAATATTAAGTGTTCAGAGGAACTTCTACCCATTTCTTTTTAGATCTAGATGACTGCAATGGTACAAATTGTAATCACGGAGTGTGTGTTGATGAAATTAATGATTTCTCATGTGACTGCATTGCTGGTTATACAGGAGAATTGTGTGATCTAGGTAAGGTTGATGACTTTTAAAGTGAAGAGTCAGTAAAATAGTTTTGTATTTTAACGCTTCATACTTTATGCAGTTTTCAAATTCCCAAATTAACGGCACATTATGAAAATAACAAGTGGTATGACTATATCATCAGTCACACATTACCAAGCATCCCAAAACTGTAATTAGAAAAGTAAATTTCACGAACATTTAAGAAAAAAATCCACTAGTCACAATCGGAGCTCCGATCGGTCATTGATCTTCTGTGGCAGCGATTTCCATGTTTTCATTTTTTAACACCGTCGTGTCTTTTGTTCTGTGAATTTAGATATTGACGAATGCCAGAGTTCTGATAGTCCTTGTCACAATTTAGCCACTTGCCAGAACCTTGACGGTACTTTCTTGTGTATATGCGCGTCTGGATGGGCAGGAACTGCTTGTGAATTGGGTAAGTACATACAATAACTTAATGATAATTATCCTTTATTTTGTCATTTATATTTCTTTATATTTTGGATGTTCCATTACTGTATTTACAGTACAAAATGGTGCGGGGTTAAAGCCTGACCAGACCCGGCCAGGCCACAGAACTGTCTATATATTAATAATGGCATATTAATTATTATCAACTATTAATTGAATAAAACAAACGGACTGGAATTTAAATAAAGTTCATGACAAGCTTTAGTACGAAGCAGAAATGCGAACGAACAGTAGCAGATATCGGTTTTATTACTATATATTCACTTATGGCACTTTGATTATTGCCGGCACATTGATTATTGCTATATGTTATTTATATAACATATTAAGTACTGTCGTGCCCATACTAATTTTCAGCAACCAGTGACTCAAATTCAAGGAAGTTATTGAGAAAATTCAGTACCAAACGGAAATGCGCAATTATTTTTGTATGTCCTCCTATCCCACTTCAATACTATTATGTTCTATAAAACTAATTCAAAATAAGTATACAAGAAGATAGTAGTTTCCGCGATATGTTCTAAATGATTCTCATCCTCTGCTAGGGACAATGATAAAACTGTTTTCATGCATCTTATTAAAGTAATGCCTGTGATAACAATTACAAAGAAATGTTGTTCTTTTTTAAGACATAAATGAGTGTCAACTAGATGCAGGTCTATGCAAAAACGGTGCTACTTGTTTAGATAATGATGGAAGTTACACGTGTATGTGTTCTGAAGGTTGGAAAGGACCCATTTGTGATATTGGTATGTATGGACCGTCAGCGTCTTAGATTTAAGGAACATAACTACTGTGATTTATTGATAGTATGAATGCGCAGATAATCATGTGATATATAATGCATCTAAAACTTGTATTTTTGATAAAATGCCTTCACCTTGTTTTGGGAAATACATCTTTCATATTTGTATTTCATTTAAATGACGACAGGAACAGACAAGATAAGTGTTGGTGTTTGCTTAAAGTTGATTTTGCATGTTAACAAGTTGTATTACTTTGTCTTTCTATTGAGCTTTTCATAAATGATTTTCAGCTGTAGCAACAACAACAATATTATAGTTGAAAAAAATTAAAAGTTTCGGTTGTTTAATAGTTGCAAACTCAACTCCGTTAGTGTTATATTTTCTGTCACAAATGGTCTAGTAATTGTTCCGATGGGTGCAAATTTCCAAAAAATGTGTATGCTCTGCTTTCCCACGTCTTAACATTTATTCTATCAATATCCTTGTAATTGTTAGTTCTTTACTGTAACTGTCATCCTAGAAATATGGAGTAAGCATTTTAAAACCTAACAGTTATGTTTGTCTACCAGTTACATATTCGACACGGTCAGCGTTGTGAGTCTTCTCATAACAAGAGCTGTCTCATGACAGCACGCTCGACTATACGAAAGCTTGTCGGTAAAATGTTTGTTTTTTTTGTCTAAGAACAGATGTATTGTGTAATTGTCTATAAGAATTAAGGTCAAAGATATGAAACTTGTTCAAAGACCTTTGTAAATGAACATTACTTACAAAGCCTTACTCTGGATTATGTAAGCCAACTGCGGGAAGGGGAAGGAGGGGGGGCGTGGGGGCGATTTCAAAGAAATACATCACCTTGTATATTTGATCATGAATAACTTTGTAACGTTTCAAAATTGATATGTATAAAATTAAAAAAGCATGACCGTTATTATATGACATTTAAAAAGTAAGCCATTTCGAGTATTTCTAATAATAGTCTGGTAAAAACTGTAACAAAATTCTAAGTTAAAAAGGGGCATAAATATGTCAAAAATCAAAAACATTGGTGAAGATGTTGATAGTAAACATACATTTTAAGTTTCAAGTCAATACGTTTGATAGTATTCAAGACATTTTACTTTATAAAAATCTTTAACTAAAACTTCTAAGTTAAAAAGGGGCATCAATTGTAATCTAACAAAAATCAAAACAGAGTTATGGGGATTGTTTCCTCAGGTGAAGATGTTGATGGTGGACATATATGTTGAGTTTCAAGTCAATACCTTTAAAAGTATTCAACATATTTGAATTTATAAAAATCTTTAACCAAAAATTCTAAGTTAAAAATGGGCATAAATCTGTCAAAAATCAAAACAGAGTTATGGGGATTATTTCCTCTGGTGTAAATGTTGATGGTAGACATATATTTTGAGTTTCAAGTCAATACCTTTGATAGTATTTATTAATAAGATAGTTGACTTTATAAAAAACTTTAACCAAAAAGCCGACGCTGGGGCGAGTGCAATAGCCTCCTTATTCTTCGAATAGTCGAGCTAAAAATGAGTTTAGCCAACTGTTTTCATGTGTATAGTCCTTTTATGATAACTTGAAAGTTGCGTCACATGATGTTTACATATAATGAAAACACCAAAACAGGTAAGACAGCTTTTTGTCAATACAATAAGTATTTGTTTTTCACATAGTTAATATAAAACTAGTCATTGGCTTAGTGGTAACGGCAGTGAAATTGCATCTTTTTATGACAAGGTCGTTGGTTCGAATCCCAGAATGTTTGGGTTCTCTTTTTTGTCTTTTTGTTTTCTAAATCCCGTTTAAATTCTTTTGATATTCAAGAGTTAACCCATTTCATGGAAATATTAACATCTGTTCTCGTAAAGTTCTAAATAGGAAAGAGCAATGCATTAAAATTAATTCATACATTTGTATACGGTATGAAATATCTACATACAAAATCTGGCAAAACGAGTTCTGTATTGACGAAAGGTTTACATATTAGACATGATATAAATGAAAAATAAAGTATCCAAAATAAGAAGAAAAGAAAACAAAAAGATTCATGAAAAATTAAATTCACTTGGATTCGAACCTAAACCGCCAAAACTACGAACAAATTGTCTACGCACTAACCAATTGAGCTATTTAGGCAATTATTATTTTTCCGCGATTTGTTAACTATTTATGTGATAACAAGTACTGAGATAACCGTTATACCTGATTTACCTGTCAAGTTGAACCTAATCCTATGACGCGCTATCAAGTTATCATATAAGGACTATACTAGTTTTGTTGAACAATAATTTGTAGTGTTTTGCTCGATTTTTTTATGAAATCATTCTTATAATTTGTAGTGTTTTGCTCGATTTTTTTATGAAATCATTCTTATTCCGGTAGGATTAATGCTAGACATATTTCCTCATCCGAAAACACTTACAATTGAATATTGCTCTTTTTGAAGATATAGATGAGTGTGAATTCGATATAACTCCATGCAAAAACGGTGCAACTTGTTTAGATACAGATGGAAGTTACACGTGCATATGTTCTGGAGGTTGGGAAGGACAAACCTGTGAAATTGGTATGTTTTGGAAGTAAGACGCTTAGATAAACGAAAGTTGTTTTATATAACTTTTGATTGTATTTTTGAAAAAAATAGTACGTGACGCATCTTCTATGTGCGAAAAAACATTAAAGGAAATACGTGTGTAATGTTATTAATGTTTCATTCTGACGACAATGGAATGACATACAAGAATCAAAGATTAGTGTTAGATTCTGTATGGAGTTCCAGTTCATATGTTTGTATTTTTTATGTAGGATCATTTGATATATGTATTACAGCTGAAACAACAACAACAACTAATTCAGTACAATGTCAGGTGAATTATGTTAATTAATATTATGCGATAAATTAATTTCATTATTGGTTCTAAATCAGTTCTATCGGACTAAATATTGTGAAAGTGGCTGAAATATGTAAGTAACATTTGTATGTCCAGCTGACATATTTCCAGCAATAAGTAATAAAATGACGCTGAAAATGCTTAGGAGCTAATTTGTCCATGCATGTAAGATATTTCAGAATTGCGAAAATGCATATAAGCATCTTTTAATGATGACGAATTGTCCGTTAATTTGCACAAGACACACGTGTTTTTTCAGTTAAAATACTAGTCTACTCTATCAGGTGACATCAATGTTTCACATATCTTAATTAACGCGACATTTTAAAATAATCAAGCTTCCACCCGTCTTCAAACACATTTTGGGCAGTAAACCCAATTCATGAATCCACACTCTGAAGGGACCTTTAGTAAAAAAATGCTTTCAGAACATTTTGGCCTAAGACCAGCCTACGTAGTCGGGAGATTGGTCCGTACCAACATATTTTGATGTTTAAAATCATATCTCAAATTCGCATGGACCTAAAACAGTAAGTATAATTTTAACATGAGGAGGGTCATTTGGACTCGTTCTAGGTGTTACTTCCAGTAGTATTACATGGGAGAAGCACATCTTGTTTTCTGTACTTTTAAGCGGTTACATCAACAGTAACAACATCATCGTCACGAGCTTCAACACGTTCGTCGACATCATCAGCACCGTCAACAACAGAAACGACGACAGCATCAACATCAACAACTACAAAGGGCACGACAAACGGAATTCAATGTAAGTTTCTGAATCGTTAGCTCAGAGACTGAAATTTGACTTGAATATTAAATGTATCAGATCGACGCTTATGTTCTTTGACAATATAAACAGTAAACCAATTTAAAACAGCTAAGGGATAGAGGATAACACTACATGTATATAAACTATATAAGTCATATATTTTTGATAGTGATTCTATATAAAGATTGTGCCTTTTCCGATAAACCTTTTACTACATTCATTGCAACTCGATAGATTTTTGACATACCTTTCTGAGATTAGAGCATATTCAGAATGAAAATAACTATTTTGTTAAAAAAAAAAAAACCCCCCCCCAAAAAAGGGGGGGGGCCCCCGGGGGCCCCCCCCCGTTCGTTTTCGTAGCATGTGTATTACTGACTTTGTCAGTATGTGTCCATTTAGGCGAACTTGTAAAATGATCCAAAGTTTTTAGTTATGCCGAACATAGGCTTCACGGATGACGACAATCCAATAGTTGTAATGTTTCCCTATCACGTAAATTTGAACAGATATTCGTCAAATTAAGACAATTGTATGTTGGTATTATGCCTGTGTTGAATTTAAACGTCAGCTGAATTTCTTAAAAACCATTTAGATGATGATTCTTTGAAATGAGTTTTTATTATTTTAAGACTGTTGCTTGACATTTTAAAGCTGTTTTCATTCTTCTGTACATAGTATGCACATGTGTTGTTTGCATATTTTCTCTTCTAATAAAAGTGTACTTTTTATATGTATATCTTTATATTAACAACAAATAATATGGCATCACCGATCATATGAATAAAGAAAAAAGCTATAGTTTATGTCAGTCAGTGAATATTGAGTTTATGTTACAGGTTATTCTAATGAGGTCCTTTGCTATTCTGGCACACAATGTATACCTGACATCTACTGGTGTGACTTATACATTGACTGTGACGACAATTCAGATGAAGATTATTGTCCAACTTCACCTCCGCCCACAACCCGTTAGTACCATTACATTACCACATTTGTCTCATTTTAAACTGTTTCATATCTGTATTTCAATCGTTTAGATGTCTCGTTTGATCTAATATTAAATAATTTTGTTCCTTTAAAAGAAAGCAAAACTTTTGTGCTGCTTTGTATAAAGATTAAAGCATTGCATACTTTTGATTAAATCTAGTCAAACTGCCCTGTTTTAATGTTACATGTAATAATTTAAAAATGAAAGAGAAAATATTTAAATGATACTCCTGACTGTGGACAATACTTCAATAAAGTCAATGCGGTTACTTGTTGTCCTTTTAAGAAAAGTTTTATGTAACTTTAGCTAAGGATTCCGCCCTAAACGGTACCAAACTATTTTTTTCTTCATTTCAATTTATTCAGCTTGTCCACAAGAACGATGTAAAAGTGGCGAATGTTATGACTCTGACCGAAAATGTGATGGAACTAGTGATTGTTCAGATGGAAGTGATGAACAAGACTGTCCCTTGGGTAATCTAAGTTTGTAAACTGCACCTTGCAATAACATTGAGCTCGTTTTTTTTAATTTTGTCATGTCGTAAATTCTCGTTTACTATAGACGAGACATAAAGCATACATCTTTTGATATTTTTTTTTAAACGAATATGACAAACTTTGAAAGATAGGTAGATAATAGTATGATCTTGCTCATTAAAAACAGGTCGTTTTCAACACTTTACCACTAAATTGTGGCATAAGTACATGTAGTAATATTAGCAAAAAAAGGTTGAACAACAAGATTAGTTATACATACTGGATTCTGTCGTTAACAATGTCTTAAGTAAAGTAAATACAGCGACAACTTTTACAGAATGAAGCAATTTGAAAACTTGAAAATATTTATTGCTATATGTATCAAATTTTTATTTCAGTCTGTTTAGAAGATCAGTTCAAATGTAAAAGGGAAGAACAGTGTGTAAATGTGACGCAGCTCTGTGATGGTACCAAGGACTGTCAGGACGGGACAGATGAATGGTACAATTGCCCTGATCAAACTACTCCGAGCATCAGACCCTTAGGTAGCTATGTAGAACCCATAATTGTACTGTCAAAAACAATTCTTTGAGCTTGCATAAAAAGGTTTGTGACCATATTATTTACACTGTTGACTGTTTATTACAAAGCATTAGATACTTAATGTCTTAGTTACTCTTACAGATATTACATTTGCTACATGGCACGTAACTCCTGTTCACCAGTGCACTCGTCCATGTAACGTAGGGACACATATATTGAAGTTAATCGTCTTTTGTCACTTGTTATCCTCAATGAAATGTAGACAAACGCTTGTTTAAATCACGGGGAAAACGTTGTCGGCCCGAAAGACCTCGTCTTTTCAGTGGTATAGTATGCGGACTACCACGCATCGAAATGGAATCGATGGCTTGATACTAAATAGTAATTACATTAAAAGGCAGTGTAACTTCGGGTATGAGCTGTATTACTTAACATCGTTGGTTAACATCCAAGCAAAATTGGTAAACTACTTAAATTTAAAAAGGTCTATTTTGTCATAACACTAAAATATGCTATAACAAAAACGAAATTGCAAATTAGAAAAAAATGTTATTCAGAGTTGGAGGTCCGCTTGATGGATGGCGAAAACGACACAACAGAGCAACTGTATGGCCGTGTTGAAGTTCGACCGTTGAACCATGGTGAGCCAGCGGGCGAATTCGGAACTATATGTTCAGACAGCTGGGACTCGAGGGAAGCAGAAGTGTTGTGCAGGTTCCTTAATGCCAGGTAAGTATTATAAAATAGTAAGATAATTCAATTGTTTCCGTCTCAGTTCAACGCATAGCTAAATGTAGATATTTAAAAAAAATCCGTTTCAGTTAAACGCATAGCTAAATGTATTGATGCTTTAAGTGTTCATATTCCACTAAAACGTGCGTAAGCAAAACCGCAGTCTTCTTTGAAATCAGTTATTGTTACAGATATTTATGGAAAGAAGTATTGCAAATAATACGTTTTTAAATTTTTTTCTTTTCAATTATAATAAATGTTTTTTCTTAGTTGACAAGTTGGGCAAAACAAAACCACATAAAAATGTAACTAATGTGACTCACTTATTGCTTCTCTGGTTTCCAACCAAGTCATAAGCCTTTTTGGCTCACCTGGCACAAAGTGCCAGAGTGAGCTATTAGGATCGCATTCCGTCCGGCGTCCGTCGTACGTCCGTCTACCATTTCCTTCAAACGACATCTCCTCTGAAACCACTGGGCCAATGTTGCATAAAGCTGTATCAAAGTTGTTCAAAGAATTTCATTCCATGCAGAACTCTGGTTGCTATGGCAACAAATAGGAAAAACTTAAAAAATCTTCTTCTCTGAAACCACAAGGCCTAGAGCTGAGATATTTGGTATGTAGCATTGTCTAGTGAACCTCTACCAAGATTATTCAAATCATGACCCCCGAATCAAAATTGACCCCGCACGGAGGGGTCACTTAGTTTTACATAGGCTTATATAGGGAAAACTTTAAAAAATCTTCTCTGAAACCACAAGGCCTAGAGCTTAGATATTAGGCATGTAGCATTTGCTAGTGGACCTCTAGCAAAATTGTTCAAATCATAACCCCTGGGTCAAATTGACCCAGCCTGGGGGGTCACTTGGTTTTGCATAGGCTTATATAGGGAAAACTTAAAAAAACAAGAAGGCCGACAGGCAGAGAATAGATATGGAATGTTACTTAGCATTGTGTAGTGGACCTCTACGAATTATGTTAGAATCATGAGCCCTTGTATTATAGCAAATGGTAGTCAGGTGAGCGATATAGGCCCATCATGGCCCTCTTGTTTTGACATGCACTCGTTTACACAATACTTAATTATGTTAATTTAAAAAAAGTCTTTTCATTCTTCATCCTTGATGAAACTGACATTTGCATGACTAATTAATCTAGCTCAAAGGTTAAGGTCACAGGGACCTGAAAACAGAAAATCTTGTCCGTGCTTCTTCATATATCAATTTTCATAAAATGTTGCCGGTAACACCAGTTTGAAGTCTAGATGTGCACATTATAATTGAGGGTCACTTGCTCAAGATCAGTGTCAAAGAGGGGAGGGGGATATCTTTTTTGCGTTAATAATTATCCCTAGTTTTAATTTAGATCACTCAGCATTTTGTCGTTTTAGTGATGATGGGCATCATTTTGCATACGGAAACGCTTTGTTTGGTCAAGGAACGGGTGAAGTTTTGTTCAGAAATTTTCATTGCAAAGGGGACGAAGGAAAGTTAGAGGATTGTACTTCATCAGGGTTGGGTAGTGCACATTGCTCTCATCTACAGGATGCGGCAATATCATGCGGTAACATGGATGACATTGTATCTCTATTTTGTGATATTCTGTTTAGCATTGTTCATTTTGTATTATCTTCTCATTTGACATAATTGTCACTATTATCAGCGTTATTTTTATTATTTATTTCGTGTCAAATATGTTTTACTGTTATATATGAAATGTTGTTTTTATAACCATGTTAATTTTCAATTTATATTGAAATGAATAAGACATACAAAACCAAGTTGAAGTCAAGAAGCCATATTAAGAACTACGGTCAAATCTGTTTTAACCTTGTTAAACAATTGATTAGATCAATAAAGATATAAAGTTCATACTTCGAAGAGTGTTTGTATATAACATGATGTAAAGGAACTTTTTATTTACATTAGAACATGCAGGTATTCAGTATAACAGTTTCATTCACAATAAATATAGAGGAAATCTGTATAAATCTTTTTTGACTATCCTAGTCAAAAATAAAAACTCCACCCTTT
Source organism: Saxidomus purpurata (assembly GCA_022818135.1). NCBI lineage: Eukaryota > Metazoa > Mollusca > Bivalvia > Venerida > Veneridae > Saxidomus > Saxidomus purpurata. Next base: position 38,624,420 of record JAFMSR010000012.1, on the reverse strand, counting down.
CGGTTATATTTATCTCAATTTGTATATGTCAATAACAGAAATAACTTGGTACACTTATTTCTTATATGATTTTAAAGCATCTACTGTGTTTTGAGCATCATTCCAAACTATAAACCAATGTGACCATTTTGATGGGTAATATAACTTTAAAGTGTGTTTGTTATTTGTTTCATTGTCACGGGAATTGGACTTATTATCCTTGAATGGTGGTTATATATCAACTGAAATAAATTTAGCATGATGCTTAAGATTTTGAAACATTGATTATGAAATACCGCTAATGAAACCATTTGATCATTTCCCGAAAACTATTTAAAAGAATGAAAAGCAAGATGATCTCAAAATATCCTTCTAGTAATAAAATGACCTCTAAGAATTTAGAACTGAGATGTTGTAAAAAAATGGGAAAGAAAATATAGAGATAATGCCATGAGACTCTGGTATAACATATTTCTATGTCAAAAGAATGGTGGATGTCTCAGCTACACTACATATTACATTTGTTTTAGGTGTTAACCGTCATACAACAGAGTCTACTACGACAAAGTCTTCAACTGTAATGTCTTCAACTTCTCCAGCTACGACAACAACTGCAGCGCCAGGTACGTGTTTCTTACAATAACAGAAACACAATTGCTATTGTTTAAGCAGTTATGATAGCGTTTATAAATACCTTGTCCATCTTAATATAGCATTTTACTCTTACCCCTCTTTTTCGTTTGAAATAGCATTGTTCAGTTTTGTATTTGGTCATTGTATGTCCTTGTTAGAAAGGACGTCCACTGAGAATTGAATAATTGAATATTGAACGAGTGTTAAGCATATTCCGAATACCTGGTACACGGATTTAAAGCCTCGTATTACTGTAGTATAATAAGATTAATTAAATCTGTATTTATAGAAATAAGGTAAACACATTAAGTAAATGAACAAAACATTTGACTTATTTAAAATGTGGTCTTCTGAAAAGAAATAACATAACAGACGATGAAATGAATGAATGAATGAACAGCAGTAAACGTTGGAGTTAATACTTCACAAGTTTTAACTGGAAAGATATACATATAATAAACATATGTAAATTCGTGATACCCGTAAAGTTGGTTTGCAGTTCGCAGTTCGCGATTCGTATCGCAAACTGGCAACTAAGAAATCATGCGCAGAATGCGAACTGCGAACTGGCATATAGAACATGTTTGCAGTTCTGAATTCGAATCGCAAACAGTTTACTGGCAACTAATCTTCATTTGAACGGCTAATTAGAATGAGAAGTAGTTCGTTATTCGAATAGGAGATCATGTAAGGTTTACAGTTTGCAAAGTTGTCTGCAATTTGCAACTCAAATCGCAAACTGCAAACTGCGAACTGGTTTGCAGTTCACAATTCGAACTGGCAACTAATCGCGAACTGAGAATTGGCAACTAAATGCCAGTTCGCGATTCGAATTGCGAACTGCAAACTGATTTCTCAGTTGCCATCGCGAACTGCGAATTGCGAACTGCAAACCAACTTTACGGATATATAATCGTGTAGTCTATACAGCATTGTGGTTGATGGTAACAATTGTCACTGTTTTAAAAAGCAGGCGTATGTTTTGATAAAGTGGCATATTTTCAGATACAAACATTCGTTTGGTGGATGGCGATGACTGCCTTGAAGGTAGAATAGAGTTTAAGTATGAAGGTGAATGGAGCACTGTATGCGATGACAATTTTTATAGTTATGAAGCCATATCAGTCTGCAAAACGCTTGGTTTCAGGTAGGTAAACATTTTTGAAAATCGCTTCTGGCTAACCACTAACTGACGAGTGTCACATATAGGTCTTAGCGTGACATGTTTTTCGTGACATTTATTCTCTTTCAAGACGTTAAGTACTCGCATATAGAGTTATGATAATGATAAAAGTGAAACGGTATTGAATGATGAAACCTATACAGTAAGGCGTGCCAATAATGTGAAACTGCTACATTTCTTTAATTACCTTGGTCATTTTCAAGTAAATATTATTCAGAAAGAGCATTTAGATAAATGTTCAGATTTTAAACAAACCTTTGATCCACTACTTGAATATAATGAAGTCAAAGATAAAATATTAAGTAAAGTCCTCTCATTTTACATATATACAACTTGTTAAACGCAATCCAGCAAACGAAAGTTTCCAGCAACCCCATAAATGTTCAGAAGATACATTTTTTTGCTGTTGGTGACAACTTTTATGTACTCTGATGAAATGTTCATTTTAAATAGATTTGCGTCAACATTTTTGTTTACAATAAAATCGGTAGAACTATTTTGATTTATGTTCTTAATTTAATAATAATAATATATCTAATTCTTAAAACTACCCACAAGAAAACGTTTCATGAAAAATCTAGCATAGCATGCAATCTTGTGAATTTCTAACTCATTTTAGAAATTGTAATAAGATCGAGTATTTGTGTTCTCATTTTCGGAGGCAAGTTTTAATCGTCAATGGAAATAATAACGTCCATAATTCAATAGTTTGTAAGGAATGTAGGACATTATCCCCTTGTACATTATCATGTTAGTAAGTCGTGTGCATGTGTAGATCTAGATCGTTTCAATACATGTACATGATACATTTCTTATACATTTAAGAATGAAACATATCTTTTCCTTTTGATAGAAACAAACAGAAACAGAAGTGTTACTTGCATATAAAAACTCGACATAGATCTAACTTCTGAATTTTTATACTTTAATCAGATAATTTTATAACAATACACGGATTTCGCTACGGGCTCAACCGTCTTAATATTCTCATCTCTCTCTGAAGATGCATAATTGGATGAAAAAATCGCTTTCGCTGTTGTAAGAGTACCTGTTATCGGCCACGATTGTACTGGGTATGACGTCATTCCAGACTTAGTCTAGCGATTGAGAAACTGTCACTCGTAAGTGTCCGGAAATATTATCGTCACTTTCCGTACAGGTGTGTTATTTTGAGAACTTTGGCTTACGAATAATATTCCAATGTTAAAACGGAAAATCGTCAATCAATGGGACCTTTAAACCATTTGTCACAGAAAGAGAGAGACTCAACTTGTATGAAGAGTATACTGCCGTATGTTTTGCATGTACGATCGTTCTGCCCGTGTAACGGCAGCGCATCAAAAATAACTCAATACATGCCCAAATGATCAACTGAAGAATTTATTCTCATAGTCGCACGTACGTTTATAATTCTACGTCGAAACTGCAATGAAAATAAAAAGTATGCTTGCACTAAATAGTTGTCGACTATACTGGATTCAGCTTGTCTGTCCGTCTGTCCGTCCGTCCGTGCGTCCGTACGTCCGTCCGTCCGTCCGTCTGTAGACGGAATCTTGTGGACACTAGATCTTCAATACCCCTGGTAAGAATTTAATGACACTTCACACAAATGATAAGTACAATGCCCAGTTGTACATGGTCAATGTTTCGGGTCTCTAGGTTAAAGGTCAAGGTCACAGGGGCTCGGGATAGTAAAATTTTGTGGACGCTAAATCTCCAAAATCCCTTGTCAGAATTTGATGATACTTCACACAAGTGATAAGTTCAATGCCTAGTTGTGCATGGTCTTTGTTTCGGGTCTCTAGGTCAAAGGTCAAGGTCACAGGGGCTCGATAATATTTGAATGATTTGATTCGGTTGCTTGTAACGAAAGCATATTTTTGTAAACATTCTCACAGAATTAACGGTTTAACCATATCATGCAGTTTTGTAGATGCTGATGCTGTGAAAAGTGGTTTAAGAAAAATATACATGTATTAATACAAAAATACTTATTTGATTGATTTTTTTCAGCTCGCATGCCACATATCGCACCCAGTTTGGGCCTGGAACTGGACCGATTTATCATTTATATTGTTCTTACTCACACAAGACGATATGGGACTGTCCAAAAGGGGAAGCGACTTCCTGTGATCACTCGGAAGATCAGGGTGTCCGATGCGGTAAGTATACAAATCATTATATATAAGAGGGCTGTTGTTACTGACTTTTGAACCATAAGTACTGAACAAATGCCACTAAAACTGACATTTTTCATATTGCCATTTATGACATTTTTCGAAGTGGGGGAGGCATATTATTTAGTCCGTCAGTCCGTCTTTCTGACTCCTCCCACACGCCTGGATGGACTTTACTTAAACTTGGTAGAATGTTTAGTACCAAATGTAGTTGTGCATGTCGTCAGAACTTTCCGCTCCATTTTTTTTTGTATGAGTTATAGGACTTTAAAGATTTTGAAAATATTTCTCTATTTCTATATATATTTTTATAATATTCAATGAAATTTTTTCCTTGCCTCTTCTCCAATACCCATCACTCGATTTTCATAACATTTTGCAGGAGGTATCAGTAAGAAGTCTAGTTGCGCATATTATAATTTTGGGTCACTAAATCAAAAGTAAAGGTCACAAATTCAGTCTGTCACAAATTTTGTCTGCACAACCCCACCAGCACGCCTGGATGCGTTTTACTAAAACTTGGTAGACATGATTAGAACCAGGTGTAGTTGTGCATATCGTCAGGATTTTCCACTTCATTGATTTTTGTATGGGCTATAGGACTTTAAAGATTTTGCATATATTTACTTTGAAGTTTCATTAAATTTTGCAGGAAGCATCTGTATGAATTCTAGTTGCGGATACTAGTAGTATAATTTGGGGTAACTAACTCAAAGGTCAATGTCACAGGGACCTGAAAACAGAAAATCATATTTCGTGGTTCTTCTCCAATTTTCATAAAACTTAGCAGGAAGCATCAGTTTGAAGTCTTGTTGTGCATATTGTAATTTGGGGTTTCTAACTAAAAGGTCAAAGTAAAAAAAATACGCTTTTTCGTGAAAAACAATCTCTAGTCCGCCTACTAATTTTTTTCTTAAGTGATTCAGAACTTTACTAAATAAAATAAGAAACTTCCGGTAAGTTAGCTTGAACATAGCTGGATGAAAATAAATCAGGGGAACAATGTTAGGTATGCGTTTTAAAGTGTTCCATGGTACATCGTTTGGTGAGAAGTGCTGGCTAAAGCTTAACAGAAAATGGGGAAAATATTGACCCAGTCCATTTCTTTTCCAAAGGATATGCATGTAAGTGGGTAGAACAAAAGTATGTTCATGCTTTTGCTATGTTTGCAGCCGGAGACCCAGACGTACTTTGCAAAATAGAACCCGGTATTCCAAGTGTGAACTGTTCTTTCAATAACGATATATGTGCTTATAACCTGACAAAAATATCCGGAGACGTAGCTTGGAAGTGGAAGAAAGCTCTCAAAGTTGGTTTGGCTGATCCAGAAAACGTAGAAGACGGTAAGTTTGCTTAATTATATATATAAAATGTAGATTGAATTCTCATCACAAGCTTAGAAATTTCAATATTATTGTTTACAAAGAACGAAGCAATATAAGGAATGACACACTTGTATGTAAAAATACAATAAACGGTTCAACTGTTATACTAATTCTAAATGGCCATCCAAATCGAAAGTACATTAACTGTTAGAATCACACACACCGAACAAAAATTAATATATATAACCTGAGTCATAACTAAATTATATCGATCTGTGTTGCCGTTTATTTTCTATTTGTATTTGTTAATACGCAATGTAAACGATTTTTTACATGTTTCAAAGCACCTTATTTCATTTTTTTGGTGGTTTATCGAAATGTAACGGTGAATTATATCCTGATAAACTCACTGTCCACTTAGTGACAATTATCAAAACATTCTACCCGGGTTATAGCGTCAAAATGTACACCGGGCGTAATGAACGCCGGAAACCATACGACGATGACGTCGTTCAAATGACGGCATGTTTGGTATGCTTTCTGATGACGTTTCCTGCGATTTTCGACATTTAATTGAAACAAACTCAACAAAAGTAGAGGTTGAGACATAGAATAAACAGAAAAATTGTTGGTATCGATGTAATATCACGATAATTTCCCTCGTGAACTCCAAAAGTTGTAATTTTCATATCACTTTTGTTGCCCACTCGGGCAAATTATAACGTGATATTACCCAAAAACAAACTATTATCCTCTATATAATGTAGTATGACCATTTTGTCTAGTGATTTAACTCTGTAAAAATCATCCTTATGTGATACAGAATCAACCTGACAAAAATCCTAGATTAACCTGACAGAAAGCGTTGCCTTTATATCAGTTTTTGTCATTTCTTTTCGTTTACACTTTCCCTGCCATTAGCTTCAAAGAAAACATTGGAGAAAAAACTTCTACCGATATTATTTCCGTACTAAGTGATCTGTCTAAGTATTGTCAAACGAAATGTTCCGTCCATAGTTATTAGAATTCTTAAAATTGTTCGACATTTTGATAAAATACAGCTATACTGTAACTATTATTTTTACAAAATATATCTATTATCGCCTTTTGAAAATTATACAATCAATATCGAACGTCTGCCTGTTTGTATAGCATATTTATGCAATTTCTGAAATTACAATTACGAATAGCGAAAATCATTTAGACCTGTTTTGTTAAGGTTTCCTGTCGGTTAAGTACTCGTACCTTGAGAGCTTTGTTGGACTAGTATACATGTATTTGTAAAATTGATAATTTAGGTAAGTTATGAATGTGATTGGACATTGTGTCATAAGAGAGTCTGTTTTGCAGGACGTGTTATTATATATGAGAATAGTCAAGGATCTGAAACAGACAGTGTAAGAATGGAGTCACCTTCATTTAGCCCGACTGCAGAGGACATGAAAGTAGAATTCTCCTACCAGGTTCACGAGTCGTCATATAGAAATCTTATGTTCAGTTTAAATGAAATAAGAGATGGGGCAGATAACGAAGAGTTTGAATTGTGGAACAGCGTCTACCTCTATCGTGACCAGGAAGATCAATGGCTTTATGAATGTGTTCAATTAAACACTCTCAACCAATTATCAAATTGTAAGTTGTCATATATTGTAAATGCCAAGTTTGTTTGCCAAGAGTTTAGATAAGGAACCGGTAACGAAAGAGCAAGATTCGCTTTTTAACAAGTTACAAAATGTTTCAATGAAACCCTACAATAAGTTCAGTTCATTTTAATTTTTATTTAGTGTAGTGAAAAGGTTTATAGATATAAGTGAATTCTTAATTGATGATCTGTAAGAGACAAGTGATAATGATTAGTGTTCATATCAATGATGTCTCGCACTTTCGCTATCTAGTTACATGTAATAACCAAAGAATCACACTGTCTAAATTTAGATATGAATTATTGGGTTTTAGAACAGCGCAATATGCTCATTATCTCATAATCAGTTACATGTAGAACGACTTGGAAACAACAGATTTAAAAAGACAACTAGCTAGACTCAGTGATATATACATTACCTATTTCATTATACTGAATCAGAATTTATATAAAATTGATAGGAATTTACTTGTCTGAAATCAGATTTTTGTTTAATGCACTCATTACAAAAACTAAAATATAAATTTCAAGCGCGTGAATTAAAATATGACGTTCATTTTTGATAAAAAAAATTGACGTCATACGTTAAGTCTTTACAATGTATCACAAGAACTTTAGTTTCACTATATTTGTTTACTCAAATATTTTTATTTTCTATTTTTAAGACTCTCTTATTTTCTCCGCCATGCGTGGAACATACATCAATTCTGTCACAGCGGTTGACGGTATTCGTGTTACTAATGGATTATGTGCAGGTAAGGTGATACTATCATTCAGTGAAACGTAATCGGCATTACAAATAAGACTTTTTAAGGATAACAAATCGAGTTATGCTGTAACAAGTATGTGTTGACAAGTCTAATTCGTTAGTGTATTTCTCTCAAACATTAAAACTTTATTTACTTATTCATTTGGCTTTATTTTACCCATGCCCTTTAAAACAGAACACTAGGGAGAACACAAGTGTTCTTCGCACGCTTCTCAAAATATCTTATTTCAAATGTTTGGTCGTCTTTCTTTCATGTTGTCTTGCTCTTCTCTTCTGTTAGCTTTTGCTAAATGTTATATAAGCACATTTTGTCCTCAGAACGTTTATTATTAACTTTAATCTACATTGAGCAACGTCGAGTAAATTGTTCTATAACATGTTTGGTCTACACACATTGAGTAATTGTCTGTTTTATCACCAGAGAGTCTGTTAGATAACATGTGCGATTTTGACCGTGTAAGAAATTGTGGAATGACAGTTGAATGTTCAACCTGTGATAGGACGAAGTGGGATTACACGTGGATTTGGCAGCACAGTACGGAATATAGTCAGATAACCTCAGATGGTTTGTAAATTTTAAACAAATTCTCTTTTGAAGGACTAGTTACTGTACTAAATTTAGTATGCGGTCGTCGCATAAAAGATGTGATCTTCTCATTTTCAAACATACGAAATTATCAGGACTGTGTTAAAAAAATACAATAAATTTGTATAAAAGATGAAAAAAAAGTTTCAAGAATGAAATAATTTTCCAAAGCATAAATTAACATCTGAACACGCTATAGATATCACAAAATCGGTCAATCACCGCTGTCGAGATTCGAACCAATGACCTACGGAATATGAGTCTGCCCCTTTTTCACCTGCACCACGGCGTTTCTCTTGGTTACGTTTTGTTTTGATGATAGAGTTGTTAATTTGTTTAGACCTTAAACTTCATTTTAATTCAAAGTTTTTGGTGCACACAGCCATTTAAATACAAAATAAAGTTAATATATGTGCTTTATTAGGACTATAATAAGAGATGTGTCGAACACCGATTACCAAAAACATACGGGAATTAGATTGCATGCAGTCTTCGTTTAGAAAGTATATCATTAAGGTTAAAGTAATAGTACATGGCACATTAATTGCTGTGGATGAATTACATATAGCCTAGGAATAAATAGAGGTAAAAATAAAGACGAAAATCTATAATAAAGTTATAATTTCGATATTTTTTGGGGAAAATAGCTTGTTGGGAAAAACACTGACACAATATCGTATTTACACCGAACTTATTGGATAACATTTATTACAAATACATTCACATATTGCAACAATATACATTCAACTAGGAAGAGTGAAATTTTTGCGTTTATTAAGTGACAGTATTTGTTTTTCAGGTTACTTTATGTTAGCAGACTCGTCTCTTGGTACAGGAGGTGATAAAACCGTTTTGAGTTTTGCCATACCTACCGTTGGTGATAAAACAGTCCTTAAATTTTGGAGTTATATGTCTGGTGAGCAAGGCGGTTCTCTAGAGGTAAATCGTTTGATGTCATCTGTATTAAGAAACCACTTTTAACTTGCGAATCACTACGCAATGATCAACGAAAATAAATTTTACTGACATATTTATGAAATAACATCCGTTCCAGCGGTGTTAGTCGTTTATTCTAACATGACTCACGATTTTGTCTCTATATACAAAGAGTAGAAAAATTATGTTATATTAAACCATAAACAACGCGGGAACCGATATGCTGAAACATGACGTCATATGCGCCGCATGACGTTAAATGAGCGTTCGCGTAGAAAATAAAGCTTTGCTTTATTCACTTTCTGTAATATCTGGTCATGTTAGAATCGAAATCATCCTTTTCAGCGTTGTTTCGTCTAAAAACATATTTGTCGTACTGATATGCAGTTAAAACCACTCAGGCCTTCGGCCTTCGTGGCTAATTACTGCATATCAGTACTCCAAATCTTGTTTATTAAACGACTAACACCCTGGAAGGACGCTTAAATAAACAATGATTTGGAGTAGTGATACGCAGAATAAGCCACGAAGGCCGAAGGCCTGAGTGGTTTATAACTGCGTATCAGTACGACAAATTATTGTTTATTAGACGATAGCAACGCTGAAAAGGATGTTATTTCGATTCTAACATGACCATATATTACAAAAGGTGAATAAATGCAAAGCTTTATTTTCTACGCGAACGCTCATTTAACGTCATGCGGCGCAATATGACGTCATGTTTACAGCATATCAGTTCCCGCGTTGTTTATGGTTTAATATAACATAAATTTTATACTCTTTGTATATAGAGACAAAATCGTGAGTCATGTTAGAATACGTGTTATACATCCCTTGGTTTGTCTTGAAACAGAAGTAAACTGACTGATAAGTGGTACATTATATATATCTAAGATCAAAATTGTCTATATAAAACAGTTACCGCAAGGTGGGTGCAATGCAGCCATTAATAATAAAAATGAACTGATTAGATCTAGTTCGAGTTTTAATCACACTGAGTTTTATGTTTGGACTGATAAAACTATGAAGCATTGTCTGAATATTTGGTCCGTTATGACTTAAGAAGCCCTTCAATATGAAATATTTTAAATAATAAAAGTTATGAAACTCCGCCTCCCTCGTCTAGTGGAATCACTGTAACCTCCCATAAATGTAAATTTGGAGTCATAGCGACCATGCCTCGTTATTTGCAAAGGCTGGTAGTTTCTTACAGAGGCTGAAGTTCTTTCCTTTGTTGATGATTTGGTATACTGCCCGCCTGTAAGAATGACAGAAATATGGTCCATATAGGTGTCGAACTTACACAACAAATTTGAATTTATAGACACAAAACACACTTTATGTTCACTTTTAAAAATTTGAGGACGACTCGGCCTTATAAAAGCTTCCGTAAATGTAAGATCGATTGAACAGAAATGTACGTGTAACCAGTGATTTTGAATTACAAATACAAATACAGTACATTTAGAATAACCTCATTGCTTGAACTCCTGAAGAAGTTTGCCAAATGCTTTGATATATTATACATGTACATGTACCTTTGACGGTATCTACTAATTTGATTCTCATAGCCAAATTCACACTTTAAAACGTTCATAGTGCCATGAAAGGTATGAAGAAAATGTATAGATCATGGAGTGAAATAAACTGTATAAGTATATAGGTGACTAGTCTGCCAAATGCTTTGATATATTATACATGTACATGTACCTTTGACGGAAACAAAAAATTTATTCCCCAACCCCAAACCACACCAAAAAAAAAACACACCCAAAAAAAAAAAAAAAAAAAAAAAAAAAAAAAAAAAAAAAAAAAAAAAAAAAAAAAAAAAAAAAAAAAAACCACACAAAAAAAAAAAAAACACCACACACAACTTAATATTTGATAACTTTACTTAATGTAGTACTGGAGGCGAAGCCGAGGAAGACTGTATTTCCTTTCAGGTCGACAATAATTTAATCAATCTCAAAGGTGAATGAAAATGCTTTCGTTCTACAGAACAATGCTTCAATTTTAGTTATGACATAAATTCGTTAATTACTTTGTTTTCCCATCTGAAATGTCAATATTGACACGGCTTTCAAATATAATTTAATTAACACAAATTTCCTTTAAATTTTGCTACTATAATATACCATGACGGACTGGGTAAATTTCGGCAATAGACCTTTGAATGCAATGAAATGGGAATATATTTTTGACAACATTACATACTTCGTCCGTAAAATCTTATTGCTTGACAAGCATAATGTTTCAACTATATGTATGTTAAGTAGACCGAGAAAATAGGTAAGTTTTCGATAGAACAAACACCACAGTACCAGATAAGAATGTGCCATTATATGGTCTTTCTAATGTTGTTTAATTCTGTTGCAAAAATCCTGTTCATAAATATATATATTCAGGTACAACTTTATGAGGATGGATCTTGGCATTCAACGATTGCCCAATTAAACGACGACTACGGACACAAATGGGTTCGGCAATGCTTTCCGCTTCCATCAGGTGTTGACGTTACGGTCAGCATAAAGATAAAATTCATAGCAGAGCGAGGAAACAATAGACGAGCGGATATCGCAGTAGATAACGTGGAACTTGACACTGGAGACTGTCCATGTATGTATTTATGTTGGAATGATTACCATTGTAGTTACGTGATGATGTAGGTTAAACACAACCTGTATACTCTCTCTGAAATATTTCGATACTGTTTTGTATATCACTGTGTTTTTTTTTTTTTTTTTTTATTCTTTATTATAGTCTCAATTACATACAATACAATAATACACAACACACTATATGTATATCAACTGTATGTAACCATTCTGAGAAATATTAGACTTTTAATTTCTCTCAATTTCACATACAAAGGCAACACCATCTCAAATAGTACCATGTATTAAAATCTATATTGCGATTACCTAAGGGTTGCTTCTATCTTAAAATAAAGTTAATTTGGATAAAACTCTTGTTTGCAAAAAGCCTGTTGCGCATTTGAAACAATTTAAAAATCCAATACACCCCGATGATCGAGGATGATCTTGGATTAGCAACGATTGCTCCAATGAATACTACATAGCTAAAAGAAAGGAAGGCATTACTTACAAATGTATAAGACGTCGTCTTAAAATACTGTAGCAGGTTTTGCCACTTCTAATCATTAAGGGGTTGTGAAAACATACTAATTGATCTATTAGCATAGAAAGAAAATCAAATTACATTACAGCTTTATCAAATAATAGACGAAGCAACATATAGATTACTCAAGTAGACATAACTCCGTGCAACTTGACACAAATGGAGACATTTCCGGCATGTACTTCAGACCTTCATAACGTCCGGTTTATGTTGGAAGGTGCGACATTACATCAATTTACTATGCCTTACGATGATACGGAGTTAGGTTGGCATAACACAACCTACTATACTCTCTCTGAAATATTTCGATACTGTTTTGTATAAGGACCCGTGACACTGTGTGTCAGTTAGAAGTCATTTGTTCTTTAGAAATATTACATTGATAGTTTGACTTAAGTTAAAAATTAATTAAAAGGATGAACTAGAGTTTAATAAGATTTAAACAGGTCAGTGTAACAGTTTTCTTATATGGTGGATATGTAGAACATGATAGCAATAGTCGATTTGTTGAGTGTTGACTTATACTCACAGCGACTAATTTCTTTTTGTAGTATTATTAAATATTGCTATTTGATCACCTGTTTAATGTTGACAGCTAATGCAAATACAACGACTAGCACTTCCGCTTCACCGACAGTTACATCCAGTGAACCTAGTACGGAGTCAACTAGAGAGGTAACTACACAAACCACCAAAGGACCAAGCCCTGAAACAACAAAATCTCCTTGTAATGCAGGTAATTAAGACCACACAATTCTCTATAATTAACACTCACCAGCTATTACAATTACATGTACTTCCTTCTTGTCTGAAGGAGAGCTGATTGGTTCATGAATGATGCTAAAGCAGCATAGAAACATAAGAAAGTTGAACTTGTTTCGCAATGGGGACAAGGCAAATCGGTTTGTTTTTCTGTATATACAATTCAAAAGAAACCAATGGCATTTAACCCTGTAAACAGTTACAGTTTTACAACCTTGTGTTTCGTCAAAGGAAATTGCCTGAGGATTCTTAACAAATGATTACATTTATTGCAACTGGCTTTTAGAACAGTACGAAAGCCGTAAAATTTTCTCCGGTTTGCAATACTGCTAGGGGAATATTATTGTAATGTGGTCTTTTTGAACGTTGGTGATGGAGATCTCTTTTCTGTAAACGATCGCACGAAAGCGTCGCACATCTTTTCGAATTGCAATTCAAAATAAACATGGCTGTTTATGTATAAACAATTTGAAATACTATTTATAATACACAGCCGCGTTCTGAAAGACTTCAGGAAAATTACGTAAAATATTTGAAGAGCTCGAAAGAAATTGGAAAATCGTGTGTGTATATTGGTTAAATTATTCATTATTAATGTTATCTTTATGTTTTAACCAGATATAATGACAAACCATTTCCTTTCATTAGACGATGCAAACCAGTTCAGGTGTTTCAGTGGCAACGTCAGTTGTATTCCATCAAACTTATTCTGTGATGGAACAGACAACTGTGACGACAGTTCTGACGAATTGAACTGTTCTACAATATCAACTCGTGAGTGTTTTGAAAATGTAAAATCCATTAGATCAATATTAGATAATATCAAATTAAGCAAAAAAGAAAACATCTTGAAATTATTTGTTGCTTCTTACTCAGCACAGTTACTCATTTATGTCTATAGTGAGACACTACTATGAAGTGTGCGAGTATGCTGCGGGAGGTTTAAAAAACAGACCAACAGAGTTGTGTGGCTCCAAGAAATGACTATAGCTTACATAAGGCTGAGTGATTTCAACTAATGACAGCTGGTTTAAAATTTTCAGCAAAGGTTGTTATTAGTTTATTGTTGTGTCTTCATTGATCATGTAATATTATAACATGGGTTAGTTTTTATCTGACATGACTTACAATTCGAACTGTTAAACAAACATTTTAGTCGTAATTTCAGTTCTGCATGTGGTTTACTTTCTGCATACTATAATTTTGAATTGTAGATCCAATTGGATGTGTGGAACAACTTTCACAGTGCGGATGGTTAATGGATCGAAATGATGAATTTAAGTGGACGTTTGAAGAAGGTATTTGTGTATTTAATTTGTAAAATAGTTGTTTCAGCAAGGTCGTTAATTTGTCAATTATTCAATATAACATACTCAAGATAAGTTCATATAACTTGTGTTTGAGACCTCCGTTCTCATGTTTAGATATTTCATGACCTAACATAGCCGACTACGGACAATCAACTTACATAGATGAAATTTAGTGTTAAAAATATGCCTCAATCAATCAGTGTAAAATTGTGCCTCATTCAATTAGTTTTAACATTGTGTCTCATTCAATTAGTTTTAACATTGTGCCTCATTCAATTAGTTTTAACATTGTGCCTCATTCAATAAGTGTCAAGTTTTTGCCTCATTCAATAAGTGTAAAAAGTGTGCCTCATTCAATTAGTTTTAACATTGTGCCTCATTCAATAAGTGTAAAAATTGTGCCTCATTCAATTAGTTTTAACATTGTGCCTCATTCAATTAGTTTTAACATTGTGCCTCATTCTATAAGTGTCAAGTTTTTGCCTCATTCAATAAGTGTAAAAAGTGTGCCTCATTCAATTAGTTTTAACATTGTGCCTCATTAATTAGTTTTAACATTGTGCCTCATTCTATAAGTGTCAAGTTTTTGCCTCATTCAATAAGTGTAAAATGTGTGCCTCATTCAATAAGTTTTAACATTGTGCCTCATTCAATAAGTGTAAAAAGTGTGCCTCATTCAATTAGTTTTAACATTGTGCCTCATTCAATTAGTTTAAACATTGTGCCTCATTCAATTAGTTTTAACATTGTGCCTCATTCTATAAGTGTCAAGTTTTTGCCTCATTCAATAAGTGTAAAATGTGTGCCTCATTCAATAAGTTTTAACATTGTGCCTCATTCTATAAGTGTCAAGTTTTTGCCTCATTCAATAAGTGTAAAATGTGTGCCTCATTCAATTAGTGTTAACATTGTGCCTCATTCAATTATTGTTAACATTGAGCCTCATTCAATTATTGTTAATATTGAGCCTCATTCAGAAAGTGTGTCCCATTGTAGGGATTGAAGAAATCTAAGAAAATGAATACTCAGACGATATTAAACAAATCAACGACCATGGAAAAGATAATAGTGACCTTTCAATGGTGTTTAAGTGCATGAAAAGTATTTGATTTCTTAGATGGTGGAAACTGCAGAATGTGTCGATTTCAAGTAGACTTAGTTATGCATACTGATTACATTTGTAATCATTGTTCACAAAATTTTCCCAAATTAATTGTTATGTCATTGGGGCCCTGATTTCCTAAGATTACGTGAATGGGCTGGTACACAAGCTTAAGATCCTGTCATTACATTTCTGATAGATGAGTGAAGTCTGTCAATGTACATAGTAATTGGAACAATGTATATTCCTTACCATTCAAAATAACAAAAGATACTAATTTACAATGGTTTCAAGTAAGACTTATTCACAGAATAACACAATACATTTCTGATAGATGATTGAAATCTGTCAATGTACATAGGTTTACCCACGACAATGCAAGTTATTAAAATTGCACGAAATTGCATAATACTTACATATTGTGTATTTGATGCCTAATTTGTTTATATGTTTGACGCATATACGTACATCATTAAGCAATTATCCTTCTGTTTGTGCTTTAAACAGAAGAAAAGAATATCATATCACGTTATCGTATTAATACGTGTTGTTTTTTCCAATAATGATGATAATAATAATAATAATAATAATAATATATAATAATAATAATAATAATAGTAATAATAATCACTTTACAAAATGTCTTACATCAACTATATGTACATGAAGTACAAACTAGTTTGTCATTTTGTTTCAGATAGCAGTTCTGGGTCTGGTTATGCAGATATAATTCGCCTTGTCGATGGTCCAAATCCAAGCAGCGGTACGGTGGAAGTTTTTCATGAAGGAGAATGGGGACGAGTTTGCGATGACAGCTTTGGAGAAGATGACGCTAAAGTTATTTGCAGAATGCTTGGATATCCGTTAGTTCTACTTTTTACCCTTGAAAAGAATTAAGATATTCGGAAATTATTGCGGAAAAATAGAGTATAACAACCTTAATTATGTACCGAAGTTAATCTTAGGTGGCTATGGCAACAAGAGATAACAGTAAATTCTCTTTAATGTCAATCATTTTATTTTTAAATAGGTTTGTAGATTCTAATGTTATTTGTAGATTATATTTCGGCATTTTGCTTCATGAGAAATGTTAGTTTGCATTTTGTGGTCAGTGTTTAAGTCTTTAAACTTAGTTATTGATAATGCCAGTCAATTAAATATCCTGCCATATCATTATCTTATCATTGTAGCTGCGTTATGATTTTAGAAATACTTCAGGCAAATTAAATGATATCTTGCCGAATTCTAAGAACGAAGTCACCAATTTTTCGTAAATAAATGGATACCTGTTTAAGAAACATTGAAACAGTTGTGATTCCTATTAGCGTGTTTCCCTTTGTATGTAGAATTTAATTTGTTTAACAGAAAACCAATGTTTAAATATTAACTTTGTATCGAAAACAAGTCTTCCCTTAGAATAATTTCCTCCAAGCCAGTAGTTTTTACAAGAAAGTGGAGAAAATATTTTAAAAAATTCCAAGAAAAAGGCTAAAAAATATTTTATGCATGAAACATTGGATTTCCTGATCATTAACAGAACGGAGTTCGTAGATTATAAGCTCTACTCATATTATGGAGGAGGTGATCAACGAATCTGGTTGGATGATTTGGACTGTACTGGAAACGAACAAACTATATACAACTGCGACCATCCTGGATGGGGCGTGGAGAATTGCGGCAATTCTGAACATACTGCTGTGTTCTGCTACGGTGAAGCCTCTGGTATGACAGTATCATTTATTCTTTCTTTTCCATATTGCCGATGAAATCCTGGTTGTAGGACTTGGGAATTTTGATGTTTAAGCGGAGGGTTGGAGTAATGATCGGTAGGCGACTGGCGTAAAACGGGCGATTCATGATCGAAAGTTTTAGTTTGAATTTACATATTGTCACCAAACGTAGAATTTATCTAATCTATAGCGACATCTGTCTTAGAGCCATTTTTGTCACGGTACAATTCAAAGAGACAAAACGGTAAAACTTTTCCGCAATAAATGAGGAATGAGACCTGTTATTGGATTACATTCGCGATCACTGTCAGTTATCAAAACAAGACAAAGCATTTTTACACAATAACTCTACTAAGGATAAAATATACGTATTGCTATACAACGTGCTTTAGGTGGCTTTAAATGAAACAAAGATTACCTTTGCGTGGTTTGTGACTGTTAACTGTCTTTGTCTATAAAGCCACAAAAGTCCTTACAGTCCTAAGTAACATTGATCTACCTATTCAGCCTTAATAACAAATCTTTTGCGTTTCCAATGAATAAGAAATTTACTAAACCATTACCGGCAATGTCTTTCATGGTTCTTTGCTTTGAGAAGCATTTTTTAAAACTTTAGCGAAGAAATATTAGTGTCGTTCTTCATCGGTTTTTGAAATTGACTCATAAGTTCAAAAGTATAAACACTAAGTCAAGTTAACATGTTATTCCATTGAAACTGTAATGTATTTATTGATGAAAGTATTACAAGTAGATCTACCAGGGATATCCGAAATAAAATGCATACCGGTACCACATGTCCAAACTTCAAGAGAAAATATAAAGTCGATTATGATATAAACTTTCCGTAAGAAAATGATGTTGCGCACTTGGGCTCAGAATTTAGGTTAATGAATTTTGTTTTATCTTCAATGAGGAATCCATCCGGGCCTGTTTGTCTGTGCTGTTGAAACACGCTTTACTGTTACATTACTATTCCCAGTTGTGTGATTATATTTTAATTGTTTTATGTGAAATATCTTTATTTTTTAAAATAGATATATTTCATTTAGGTAAAGGTGTACAAGCAATGCATGGCAACATAATTATGCATGATGTCATATAACAATAATGATATTCAGGTTATAACGACACACACACGTTAAATGGACATAAAATGACACAAATATTTAGCATAACACACAAAAAAGAAGTGTGGTCATTCATTTTAGTAACATATATATGAATTGGTTTACATTATTTAGTATCAAATACGTAATGTATTAGATACATGCTGTAATATAACATTCGTTCAACATGACTGATTCTAAAAGTTATGACGAAACTTATCTTTAAAATAAATCGGTTTACATTATTACGTTTGTACAAAATACCACAGTCATAAGTAGGTTTATAGCACGCATATTCTGTAATGAACTTAAATATATCACTGTTAAACTATCCTATATTGTACGAAGTTAACAATCATAACAAACACACATGAATTATTCATCTATCTAAGTGAATGTTTCACCCAATGTGTCTAAACATCCCGCTGAAAGTGAAGCATCTCACTTGTGGAAGTGGAAACCACAGTCTTAAAACTAAAACTAGAATTGAAATAAGGATGCCTCTTACTGTAATAATAACTGCGGTTTAAACAGTGCGATGATGTAGAATATGCTGAATTATATAAGGATGCCTTTATAAAAAACATGAACGACTGATTTAAAATCTACTGCTACTAAACCTTGAAATAACATTACAGTCAACTGGCATCAATGATGATCACCATTAATTGTAGGTCTCTGGGTCACATGGTAATGTCATAGTAGCCTTGTTGTAACATGTGTCCCCTTCATTACTTTATATTGTAGCTATTGTCTTCAAACTTGCTATGAGTAAAGTTTATTGAGAGTAAATGACCACATTAAACTTTTGGGTCAATCTTTAGGTAAAAGCATCGCTTGGCACCAGTGCGCTTCTGTATTTCAGTGTTATTTTTGTTTGTGTTATTGTATTTCTAGCATTTACTTTTTATTTCAGTTAAAGTGCCTGGTTTCGAAAATAACTTCTTTGTACTAAAAGATTTAGGAACGAAATCAGGTATGTATATTGCACTTGATATTTGGTCTTAGATGAAACCTAACAGTTTTAACAGCTATACAATTCAGAATAATATCTGTGACGGGGTTCGAACCTGAGCAGTTCGTGCAGAAATAAGGATAGGTGGATCTTTACCTAGATACTACATCTACCGAGCAGACTTGGTGTAAATACTTTGACATATTAAATAACAATTATGTTTGACAAATAAGTATAATTTGTTACATTATATTACTATATTTCATTAGTGTAATCTATTAAATTACAAGAACTTAAATATAGTCAATTACATTCATGATACCAACTCAAAACTTTTCGTCTTTTCAATCAGGTGACGGCTTGACATAACTTACAATTCATAATTGAATATAATTTTGTAGTTTCAACTGCAAACTTGGCGAAATTACATCACTGTCAAAGTGAAACTCTAGGTTCTTACATTGTTGCACTTACAAAAGATGTAATGTGATTCGCATAATAGATAACCAATTTTATTGACGTTCGACAATTTGCCATTATAAGTTGGTTAAAAGATTTCCATTCTGTGCAGAACTCAGCATGATATGGATACGAAATGAAAAATAGGTCCCTCTGCAGACCCGCATGGCCCGGTGCATAGATAATTGACATGTAGCATTGTCGAGAGGACCTGAACCAAAATTGTTCGATCATGTCCCCTGATCAAAATTGACCCCATCCTTTGATTCACTTACTTTTGTGTATGTTTCTTAAGGTTTCTTCCAAGGTTCCTCAATCATACTACTTTGGTCTAAGTTTGCCCCGCCTCGGGGTAACTTTTTCAACTTTGAGCTTGGTAAACGTTTGCCCTGCACCGGGACATTTTGCTTGTGGAATGATTTAGTGGTCCTGTAACAAGATTGTTCAAATCATACCCATTTGGTCTACGTTGGTCTCACACCGTGGTCACTTTTAAACTTTCATCTTGGCTGACCATGACCTACTGACCTTTATTCCGTAGAAGCTACATCAATAAATTCTTGACAATATATATGGTTTTACTTGTTACTAAGGAAAAGCGAAAATTCAAATATATCTTAAAAAGCACATAAATAAGTTATTTTTAATAAAAAATGAAAGTTGGTATGTAGAAATTCTGAATAAATCACACTACATGTACAATTATTTTTATTTTTCTATGCATTATGAAGAAAGTTAAAAAGACCTGGGTGGTCATTTTGTCAATTCACTGAGATTTCAACATAATACACATACTTTTCTTCGTGTTCCAAACACTTTCTGTTCATTTTAACCTGCCAATCTTCATTATTTAGTGTCTTGCATAAGGTAATGTATTTGCCATTGAAATAAATGTCATTTGATTTTCGCTTAGTAGTGGACCTTTAAGTTTAGCTACCGCATAGGTTGATCTTAATCGTGACGTACTGATCCAGTTGAACCACGTGTACAGCTTTGCTCGTAGATTTCAACATGGACATTGGCTGACCTTGGCTTTTTTATAAGAAACGTCATTTTAATTTGAACTGTATGGATATATCTGCATACAGATTCAACGTGAGAGCATTATCACTTAGGTGAGCGATATGGGCCATCTTGGGCCGCTTCTTTGCATTTGCTTATAATTAATACACTACCTTATAATTACAGCATCATGGGCATCTCTATCCTCACGTGAATTTAATCACGAAGCAGAAGATTCTAGATTTTTATTTGAATATCAAAAGGCAAAAGATGGAGTCTTACAGGTAAGTTCATAAAGTTAACTGCATGGTATGTCAACTTCAAACGAAATCGGGTTATCAGAATGCTTACTTATTGCGTTCCAATGCACACTACCTTATCTAAGCGTGATAACTTGCTTTAAACATTTGTACATTACATGTAAAATATGACAAGCTATAAGAGCCTTTTCAGCTCATGAGTTTTGCATAGCAACATAAAAAAAGTTGTCAAACCATTTGAAATATCATTAC
Organism: Saxidomus purpurata; assembly: GCA_022818135.1. NCBI lineage: Eukaryota > Metazoa > Mollusca > Bivalvia > Venerida > Veneridae > Saxidomus > Saxidomus purpurata. The sequence continues at coordinate 38,603,114 of JAFMSR010000012.1, read as the reverse complement.
AGTATTCAGGTTTGCAGATTATGTATGGGCTGTATACATTGTAAGTGTCATTTATGATACGTAATTAAATGAAATAAATGAAAACTAAATATTCCACATAATAGCATTATTAACTTTTCTGTAACTGTCCAATGCTTTTTTGAGTTGTAATCAATGTTTTCCTGTCAGATCTGGTATCACAGCTCTACAGAGGATCAAACACAAGTTATAGACAAAATAATAGATGAATCTGATTTCGGACAATACTGCGTAGACATACCTGCTGATCTTAATGGACAAATATCACTTGGAATAACGGCATTTAAAATGTCAACTGAGGCTGTAAAAAGTGCTGTGAAGAACTTCGCATTTATAAGCGGTTCTTGCAAAGGTAAATATGAAATATCACGACATGTTTGCAACCGTTGTGACATTGTTTGAGTTATGTTCTAATTTTCGTTATCACACTTAACCAAAAGAAGAGTCGCAATAAGGATTCTGAAAGACTTTGAAAGAAAATGAATTGATGACCAAATGTTTGTTTGATTTTTTTTGTATTTACCTATCAATTTCAATCATAATAAAACCTTACTATTTTAATAATATTTTTAAAATGTCAATGAAATGTTTTACATTTTACTTGTCAAAATTAAGAAATCGATTGGCATGATACTAGTATCCTACGAATATTTTCACATGATGTTATTCATGAGTATAAGTTATTTTCTTTATAACTTTATTGTTTTGCTAGAATCTCTTGCCAAACGGAAGTTCACATTTGAAGAAAGTGACTACAGATTATCAGGGTATAATGTCATACCCCTCCCCCCTGATGGTATTTGTGAACCTTTCTATGGTTGGTCGAGAGTATTAGCCAGTACAAATGACAGAATGAAAATAGATTATACATATATGAATGAAACAGGTAAGCATATTATTTCCATACTTTCTAGTTGATAGTTATCGCAAACAGAAAATAACTGATGAATTCCGTTGGAGAAGGAACACATCAATAACTTTTTGACAATGATTCGCACATAAACATTTCCACCTTCAACTCAATTTCTAATCTTTAATTCATTTTCATTGCGATACAGCCATTATTGCGCAAAACGCAAGGCTTGAAATCATGTTCTATTTGACAGGGCATTTTATGTATGCGAACAGTCCGTCGAGTTCTTCAGAGCTGCAAATGGATCCCTTGACAGAAGACGAATCTTTAGAATTCTGCAGTCTAACGTTTGAGTACTTCACCTTAGGTAACATTTAGATTCTTTAATCTGCTTTTACGTGACTGATATTCCAGATATCTAAAATAGCGATTAAATAATACCTATCGGTAAGTTTTTAACTTACCCCGTTTGATTGCAGTTACATATTTATTCATGTCGCATGCTTTTAGATTTGTTTCTTCATGACTTGAACTTTAACAGTTGTGATTAAGGTCCCCGACTTTAAAATGCAGTACTCTGTCTATACCATGCAATTAACTATTTTTGTTGTAAGTTATAATAAAATTATTGAGTATATAAATTATGGCTTGCACGGTTTTTTTTTTTTTTTGATACCGGTTAACCATTGATATGAAAACGAATCAAACCGATTTCTCAGCCCCCACTTCTAAAAATGTATTTCTTCGCCGACGTTTTATACAGATACTTTTGGAAGCTGGTCTTTTCAGGGGTTCACGGAATTCCCCGTAAATAAGCATAATGTAGTTATATAAGACAATGGTAAGCACTATAACAATATTATCACGTATTTACCCGATCGTACAAGATGTACCTTTAAAATCAAACACAATAATTCATCAGCTCTAATTACAAACTAAATATTAAGCGTCACTTCATATTTGTACGGCCAATTCCATTTTAAGTTTATTGTATTACTTTGAAGTTTGAACATTTCTTTGTCTTACGTTTGGTTAGGATATGACCTTCAGACCTATGCTGGATGACACTGGATCTGTGACTTGGGAATTTTCTCGTTTTACATTAAAAATATGCAACAGGAAGATTTGCTAAATTGATAATAGCTTTGAAACAGAAGCATTAGCAGCTTTTAATGCCTTTTTGTTCATACGCAAACATTTCGCGGACATAAACAGGTGTGTTTATATATGAGGATTTGTGTACATTGCATTAGAAATTCAGAACGATTTACGGTTTCAGAAAATTTAGGCCAGTTTCAGCTGGAAATTTAAACGGATTCGATTAACCGAGTGATCGTCCAACCCTGATATCAGTCATAGATTACAATCTGTGTTGTAAAAGGTGCGCGCACTTAAATAATTCAAATATATTAACATGTGATTTTCTTCTAGATGAAACAGCAGATAATGGTGGATTATTTGTAAACGTAAATGACATTCGTAAAGAATTTACCGGAATACCAAAAGTAATGAAATGGTTCCCTGGTTGTGTAGAGCTTGTTGATACTTGTGGAGCTGGTCCAGGGCCACTCGATATAAGGTTTGAAGTTGTGGACAGAATGGCTGGTATCGACGATATAAAATTATCTTCAGACCCCTGCCCAGGTTGTATTTTTATCTAGAACCCGAACAGCTGCTGTCATTGTAATACACGTAGCGTTTCACTTTAACATTTTTTAAATCTTTTTATCATGAATAATTTCGTAGAAAATGTTTTCGTTTTCGGAGTTTAAACTCATATAAAAGGATACGTATACGTTGGTATATTAATATAGAAAAAGGAATGTATGTTATCCAATATGAATAAAAGCGTGATTGAAACTAGATTATTTTCAATCCAATATGGAAAGCATGAACACAGTCGGACATTTTAACAAATTTAGAAAATAATGGTGTGTAAATATGGTTTGAAGAATTAACTGCCTTTGCTTGCGTTTTATCAAGTACTGTTTTATAGAAATATTTTCATAATGTATTTTAAATTGATAGTTTAACAGTTTAAAAAATATAATTCAAGTAGCGCATCAAAACACCGTTGTTATGTAAGCCTGCGTATGTAAATGTATCGAACGTTATTGTGTTCTTATACCTTAAGTCATTTTGAGCCTATATATTAGTACATGTATGTATAATCCAAATGCAATGTTCTTTACTAAAGAACCAGAGGATTCTTCCGTTGCCTGTAAATTTTGGAATGGAGAAACGTGTGGTTATTACATGGACTCATCGACTTGGAAGCATACTGCAGGTTTGTATATTTGTCTTGAATAACCAGTGTCTACGAAAATGAAGTTACTATATATGTCCACTGTTAAGTACCAAGAAAGCCTGGTGAATACCGATATTAACGAATTTAGCAAATGTAATGACTATATCGGTATATACAAGGTAAATGCGCTTGAAATTTTCGCTCTTTATAGGAAAATGGAACTGATGAATACTCAGTGGTGTTTTTATTTTCAGTGGAAATTTCAATTGAAAGTAACGTAGTAAGTAGTTTGAAAACGGATAAAAGTATATTATAAGTTTACAGTGCCTTAAAACAAATTAAATAGATTTAGATGCAGGCCAGAAGTAAACTATACAAATAGAGTTTGTCTTTCGATATCATCATCAAGAACAAAATTATATGTAAAAACAAGCCATAAAACTCATCATGAATGTATCATAAGTAGTGTTATATAATCAGCTAATTATATTGTTTTAGATGGAAATTTAACAACTTCTGCCGAAGCACCTGGCGGATTTCTCATTTCTCAGCAATTTGATGTACTCACGAACTCATGTGTAGTAGCTGGTGTGGGTGAGATATCAAAGCATACAGCACAAATGATGGTAGTTGACAGCAATGGAAAAACAGTTGCATCAACAGGTCCGGTCGTGATCGATCAGTCTTCACATAGAAAACTTTACCTGGATGTACCACCTGGCACAGGTGTCCGGGTGTATTTTGATGCGCATTCTGACAATGGGAATAATGAGTTGAAGCTGTACTATATAAATGTCACGGATACGCCCTGCGAATACTCTGGTACTTCTGAATTGCACATTATCATAAAGTCTATACATACCCATATATCTAATACTAAACAAATAAATATCAAATATAAACGCGAATAAAAGACATGATATCTTGAAATGACGATTCTTCTTTACGATTTAGGACAGCAGACGATATCCCTGTTTTGATGATAAGTATAAGATAAAACTTCAACTGTAATAATGAAGTATAGTGTAAGCAACGCAAATATGGAAAACGCACACTATTCGGTTATAAACTATTATAACTAATTACAAATGTTACAAGATTTTCTCCAGTCCCCTCAGTGTATTTGTGTTCACATGTCATCAAAATTCTTTACCATGTAACACTACATCTTTAATAATGAAGAAAGTGTAAACAACTCAAATATAAAAAAACATTATCGGTAACAAAACTATAATTACTAGTGACATATGTTACCGAATTTTCTCCAGTGGAAAGAATGTCGTTATCCGAGTGGCACTCGCACCCTAAAATTCCGGGACGAGAGGCAGCTACCTTAACCTCAACATCACCTCTCCTCTTAATCGGATGCTCTGTCAATCTTCTTTTTCTAAATACAGCTATGGTTTACCACATTTTACATTTCGTTAACAACTAATTATTTATATTTACAAGGTAACACCGACATTGTATCGTTGTGTTATGAAATATGAATAGGATAGAAACAACTTAAATGTACATTTATTTTTATTAAAGGGTTAAGTTGTAATGATGGAGACCACCGTTGCGGGGGCATTTGTATATCAGACTCTATGTTCTGTGATGGTGTTCGTCAATGTGCGGACGGAAGTGATGAAAAGTGTGGTAAGTAAACGGAACATGGCATAATCTTAAGAAAAACCAAATAACCAAAACAGCTCGGTACCTTCTTATATACTACGGATAGCTGGTCTGTTTCAAAGAAAATAAATTATCTTAATTGTTAATCATTATATCAAAAATTTCCATAGACTGTTTCGGTCTGTTCTTGTTCAGACTTTGCCAGTGAATGATTACAAATTTATTTTTTTAAATGGCTTATTGTCAAATGTGTCTTTGAACAATTTCTGTGTAAACAGTACTTGTAACAGCAGTCTATTGTGATTTCCATAAGATAAAAACAGAAGTGATTAAGGTAATGTTGTTTAAGCATCGTATTAAGCTTATGTATATGATGTTCTTGCTTGATTGATAGCCTTTGAACAAGCTATTATCAGTTGGGTAAGCACAATATAAGCCATATAAACTAGAAACTATTACTTTTCTATAGTTTAATATATATTGTAATTATCGTTGCGATTCTAAGTTTTACTGTTAATTTTATTCTTTATAAGGCGAGATAATAACATTCTTAAAACAGTCTTAATATAATTGTATTATATTTCATACGTAAAAAGTTTGAATGTATTAAAAATTTATTTAGCGGTGAATTTTAAACTTTACTAATATTCCTATTATAATTAGTGCACACATCATTGCTTCCATTATGGCAATATAGTCTTAAAAAGACACACATCGTTGGATCTGAGAAAAAAGGTCAGAGTTCACATTTATCATTTAGTTTTCATTACAGAGTGTGACTGGTCAACATTTAACTGTACTTCTAATGATGAATGTATTCATCCGTTCCTGCAGTGTAATGACTTCAATGACTGTACAGACGGTAGCGACGAGATTGACTGTGGTAGGAAATGTGTTTTACAGTTAATTGTGTTTTTATCTAATTGCATTCCAAAATTAAAGATACTTGAATTTGTTGTATGCTTAACATTGAACTATCAAGATAGTAAACATTCGAAGACTAACTGACTTTTTACAATGCAAGTTAATAGTAACAAGGAACATTCGAAGACTAACGGACTGTTTACAAGGCAAGTTAATAGTAACAAGGAACATTCGAAGACTAACGGACTGTTTACAAGGCAAGTTAATAGTAACAAGGAACATTCGCTGACTTACTGTTTACAAGGCAAGTTAATAGTTACATGGACCGTAAATGGCGAATAGTTAGAAAATGCTGTCTTTTCAAAACTTAATATGGATTCAGCTATATAATGTCATCTCTTCATTTCTGAAAATGTGAAACTTGATATTTTATTATCAGGTATATTGAGTCTTGAATTCTCCCTTCAGTGCTGGATTTGGTTAGTTTGAAAAATGATAAAATACTTGTTTAGGAAATCGCTTGTTTTGCAATCTTACATGAACGATATCTATTCTGCTTTATTTGAAGGCCCAAGTGTAAGCTGCGAATTCAGTTCATTGAAACGGAACTGTGGATACAAACTTCATAATGCAAGAATGTCAGGCAGCGATGATGGTAAGCTATGTACATATTAGAACGTCTACATGTGTTCAATTCTTTATATTAAATATTAGTTCATCTTTGAAACTCTATTATAGATTGCAAGGTACACTTAAGTAATTGTAAGCGCAAAACTGTCTGTTTTAAAAATGTATAAAGTGCACGAACAGATAACAGGTGACACAGTAATCATGTTTAAATATAGACTTTTTTCATTTTCATTTGCAATCTGGGGATAATGGTCATAGTATAGCGCGTAAGATATACCATTAAAAGTGACTTAATTAAGCCTTCCTTAGCAAAATTTAATGAAATAGTTTCAATTGGACGTAATTTTCCTGGTGTTGATTGCTATTTTTAAAAGTATATTCTGCGTTCTTAGACTCTTTCTATTCAAATTCAATTAATTTGTTTATAATGTTTTGCAGCATTAGAGATGTTCTCAGAACTTGCTTACATCATTTCCCCGAAAGTGTCGATCGAAACTGAAAGCTGCCTTGTTATAGATCTTGGACAGTGCGATCCGTCAAATATAAGAATATCAACAGATGATGGGGATATGTATTCCATCTTATATCAAGGATCAACAGGAACTGGTAACAAAAGAATAGCTTTAGACATTGAAGCAGGAGATAACATGGGATTTGTAACTGAAACACAATCAGAAACACCTTTTGCTGACCATGAAGTCACAGTCACCAACATCGCACTTTTTTATTTTCCATGCAAAGGTAGGGCAGCAGTCGTAATGTGGTATCTAATCGGGGAAACTTATCATACATGTACTAGTATGAATATGAAACTGTTCTAAAGATGTCATATAAATGGTAACGAGACCATGAACGATTTTTGAAATAACGTTAACATCAAGACAAGACAAATAACAATTCATGGCTAATTGCTAATGGCTGATTGCCTGAGTTACTGCCCTTTTCCACTTCGCATATTAGATTACATTTCTGATCGCTTGAAAAAAAAAACGAAAACGCATTGGAGACACGTTTATCGGGTCTTGATAAAGATGTTATAATTTTGCTTGACATCTTTCTTTTTCATGTATTACCGTAGGCAATTCAGCTTTTATTGTGATGTATCGTTATATGTTGTACTGTTTATTTGAAGATTTGCCAACAACATATAGAACTACCACATCAACATCAAGAAGGACCGAGCCTTCTACAGCAACAACAAGAACTACAACGGGTTAGTTTAAATTTTAATTGTACCTCCGAAACAATGTATGAGCCTGGACATTGCTATGTAGTGTTAACGCACGTTTTTTCGTGTTATAACACGTGCAGAATCCCGAGGAATGGTTGGTGCCTAAGCCCGTCAGGCTGAAGGTTTTATAACATGAATAAAGATCGTTAGCGCATTTGTTTCCAATGGCCCTGTAAGGCGCATATATAAAAACCGGTTATAACGGCGCGTGAATCTATCCGTTAACATTTTTTTCTTGGCAAAGTGGGGGAAATCAGCACATTTTTTGCTTAAATTAAATGCATACAAATGTAAACACTGGTTATTTGTTGTTTGAAATGTTGTTGTGGGCTGATAGCATGTATTCCATTATTATCAATAATTGGTACATGTTTATGATGAACTTGGATTTTAACGCAAAGATATGTATTGTAGGAACATAATATTACATATGGCTGATGGAGATATTATTAGCTCATCTGGCACAAGGTGCATTCCGTCTGGTGTCCGGCGTACGTTGTACGTCCCTTAGCATTCTTCTTCAAACGACATATCCTCTGAAACCAATAGGCCAATAATGATATAACTTGGCAGAAATGTTTCTTGCATAACACCCTTTTATAGTTGTTTAAATGATTCCATTCCATGGATTACTCTGGTTACTATGGCAACAGGAAAAAATTTTAAATCTTCTTCTCCGAAACCACAAGGCATAGAGTTTAGATATTTAGCATGTAGAATAACTTAGTGGACCCCTACCAAGATTGTTCAAATTATGACCCATGGGTCAAAATTGACCCTGCCCAGGGTCTCTTGATTTAACATAGATTTATATAGAGGAAAAGCATCAGCCGAAAGTTAAAACTGACCCTTTCTGGTATTGATGATCTTTTGTTATAGCCAATAGTAGCCAGGTGAGCGATGTCCCTCTTGTATCCTTTTAATATTTCTATTTCTTTTTTTTCTTTTATCTTTAAAGTATTTTAGAGCAAGCGTTTAGGGTTATATCTATGTGGAAATTTGTTAACAAGTTTTCCTTCTCTTTTATCTAAACACATATGCTTGTATAAGATTTGTAAAATTCAACAACAGAATAAACAGTATGATCATTCTAAAGAAATTCCACAAAAATGCATTAAGGTACATTCTTGAGAAAAGTTTTTAGATTTAAAAAACATGTTTTTAGACGAACAGTGTTTTGATATGGCAATAAACTTCCGGCAACATTAATATAGAAGATTGCAAAAATGTGTGATATATATTATCAAATGCTGAAAAGTTGTAGTTTTAAAGTTTCGGACATTTTACTTCGCAGATTCATTTAACAATAACGGCACAGCTACGGCGACAACATCTGTGACGAGTATATTATCAACAACAGCGAGATCAACAACAATGAGATTAACAACAACTCTCGTTGAAGGTTGTTTATTTATTCTTGCTTTTAAGATTTTCTTCAGCAAACATTTTTATTAAATGTTGTTGCGCAAAAGTATATATCAAAGAGTAAAAAACTATGAATAACATTATTCTGGATGTGAAATTGAACAACGTTATCTATAGTTGTAGCCAGTAGATTCAGAGTTATGGACCTTGAATCAGTTAAAATCGATGCTGTTGAGTTGGTGCCGTGCATAATTCTAAACATGAAAAGTCTAAATTGTTGAGTCTTCAAAAATATTATTCAAGCATTTTTTGTCTGTTCCTTTAGTTTAGTTTAAGCAGTTGCAACAACCCTATCATGGTAGATAAACAATCAGTGATATAGTTGAGAGCACATTTCCATTTATAAAATAAGTAAATATGTCACACTTTTTTATTGTGCAACAAAAGTCAATAACTTGCTAAAACTTGACTTTTATTTCATAATACATATTATAATAACAGGTTTGACAAACAGCAGCGGCACTTCTACGACAACAACTACACGAGTTCCTCTTCCAGGTTGATAACATATTCTTGTTTTACTGTTAGGCTTTTAATAAATGAAGGTAAAAATCAGATATCGATAAGATTGAAGATTGATTATGGTAATGTTTCCAGTATTCCAATGGCTAGTATATTGACCATTATATTGACCATCTGTATTGAAAAATAATAAATTTGAAGATTTTCAAAAGCTATAATAATTTTAACCTTAATTATAATTAGTGTTTTTATTGTGAAGTATGGCAAATATCATGTAAGAAATATTATGTAAAACTGACATTTTGATATTTAAATTTTACTTTAAATCGCATTTGCAATTGACAAAGAAATGGTAGGCATTATTTCAACCGTCCGTCTGCAAGTTTACAACTAGCGAAGGAATATGTTCTTATTGGTCATGATTACATAGTACACTATTTTATATTACCTTATTCATCAATTGGAAGGTCCATAAACACAAAGTATTTTCATATTGCATTATGCTTTTTAAAGATTCTTGTTACACTTGCTAGCAAATCACTAGAACAATAATTTGCGAAAACTTAGATTCATATAATTTACCCCCAAAAAACATGGTTCATTGATAAATGAAGAAAATCCTGCAATCTGTCATCCGCTAACTGCTGAGTATGTTTGACGTGCAGCCTAAAACAGAATAAGAATTCTGTTCAAAGTCAGACTTTCAACGAAATCATGTCAATTCAATGAGGTAATTTGTGACAAAGGGTCAAACCAGTGTTACTAATAAAGTCATTGTCACATAAAAAATCAGGTAGACATTTATCTTTAATCAAATACATTGCTGTTTCAGAAATGCAATTTAGATTAAAACGTCTTGAATGAACATATATCATCTTTACTGGAGTATTAAAATGCGAATCTCTATATAGATGTTTTTCTATAAGGGTTATACCTATCACGGAGAGAGTTATGATTATATTAATTATCAAATGTTGCTTATAGAGAATGTTCTTCCAAATTAACTCATATATTCTGACTAAACTTTTATCCAAAAATCTTTCAGATGATTTCCCTGCGGTTCAAATAACCGACACCGGTCCTGCAACATTTGGACGGTCAGTTGATCTGTCCTGCAAAATAACCTATGGCTCAGGCTATGAGGTATGCTGTTGAAAACAAGAATCTGTTGATGAAAATGACGACATATGAGGAAATTTGTGTTTGACAGTTTTCATACCCCCGAAACGAAGTTAAGGGGGTATATAGGAGTCACCCGGTGTTTGGTCGGTCGGTCGGTTGGTCGGTCGCGCGGTCGGTCTGTTGCATTTTCCTTGTCTGGAACATAACGTGAGCGCTGAAGGCCTGGGGGCTATAGGTTAACTCACCGAAAAACAACTTTTGACCTACGTGTTCTGCGTTGAATCTTACCTAAAGCGCGGGTCGAAATGTGCAGAGGACGAAATTCAATATATGGCACAGAATGAATGATTCACAAATATATGGGTGGCAGGGAAGTTTGTTTCATTATAAAATGTACGTTAAATGAAAAATAATCACATAGTCAACATTATAAAATGTTTAAGCCAGTAAAAATAATTCGATCTGCGCTTTGTACAACTTCAAGCGATATGATCTGATGATGTGGATCGAAAATTATTGTGTACCAAGGACAAGACCTTGAAACAGAAATAAACAAAGCAATACCAGCAATGAAATATATATACAGTACTGTACAATGTGTATAACAGAGAAAACCAAAAATGGTTCTGGGTTACCTTGTAGTTGTAATCGGTGAAACCGTTCACTGGGCCTCAACATGCAGCGTCCTCGATAAATGGCGGGCGATTTTGATCACGTGTGTTCGTTCTCGGGTATGTACGTAAATTATGTCTCTTTTTCAGAGACATTTATTTTTAGGTAAATTAAATATGTAATCGTTCGTAAATAACAAAGTTGTCAATGAAATAACATCGGAAATTTGAAAATCAAACTACAAACTCTTATATCGAGCTTCGTACGTTTTCGTAAATTTCCGTAAATATCCGTACTTTTCCGTGTTATGCATATGACTATCTTCCGTAATCAGCTAACAGCGCATTAATTTCTAAAACAGAAAAAAATGTGTAATGCAGCCCGTAAGCTATATACCTTCCTGCAGTCGGTTGAAGTTTTATGTTCTGTTTTTATTTGTAATATGTTCTTATCATATGCGACATTCAAACAGAAGATTGATCTGGTCTGTCTTGCACTACTTTCGCATAGCGCATGTTTACAGTTGTTATTCGCACATAGCACAGTTAAAATTCTTGCAGGGTTTGAAATGTGGTATACTAACTTAGGCCTAGGGTACTTTCAGTCCCCAGGCCAAAAACTGATTGTTTGAATTCAAAACAACTTCATACAATGGTCAAACACATTGAGAGGAAGTGTAGTGCACATGAACCATAACTCTTTCTTGACTAATTACAGAGTTGTTGGCCTTTGTCACTTTTCCTTGTCCGGAGTATAACTTGAAAACTGGTTTTTTGAATTCAATATAACTTCATGCAATGGTCAAACACAATGAGAGAAAGTGCAGTGTACAAAAGCAACAACTCTATCTTGAGTAACTACAGAGTTTTTGCCCTTTGTTACTTTTCCTTGTCCGGAGCCTTACTTGAAAACTGTTTGTTGGAATTCAATACAATTTCACACAACGGTCAAGCACTTTGAGAGGAAGTGCAGTGTACAAGAATCATAACTCAATCTTGACTAATGCAGAGTTATTACAAAGAACCATAACTCTTTTTTAGTTTTTTTGCAACTTCTTCAGTTGATAAAGTGGTATTTTGGGGGTATTAATCACATTCAGTGATTGTTCTAATTAAATCAGTTGTCATTCTGTTTGTATTGATTCAGTGAACTTGTTTATAAGTTTCACAACCTCATAAATCTTTCTTCGATTATAACTACTACATACGAATATAATTCATATATTTAAAACTTAAATGTCAGGCTGGTATGCCTAAAATAAATTCTTTGCCTGCCTTTTATTAGCTCATCTGAGCATGAAGTGTTCAACTTTGAGCTATTGCGATCGCCCGTTTTCCGTCGTGTGTCGTCCGTCGTCTGTTGATACTTTAATTTAATCAATACTTGTTAACGACGCACTAGCAGTCGCATTTGACAGCCAATGATTGCTAGGTTTCAAGTCCGAATCTGGATTACCTAGTGTCAAAAACGTGTTCACAATGTCAAACAAAACAAAATTGTTAGCACACTATAGTCCATAATATTATATTACAAACTAGGTCAAACTGTCAAATCAAGGACAACCTTGTTAAAATTCTAGAGGACATATTTGTTGAACAATCCTCATGAAAAATTGTCAGAATATTTATTTCAATAATTTCTCGATCAACTTTTTATCTTGGTCACCTGAGAACATACACTTGGTCACACGGTCAAAACAAAGTAAAGCTGACAAACACTCTATAGGCTACATTTAGTAGAGTGACTTAATGATTTCAGGTCAAGTTTTGAATCTGGGTCATCTTGGGTCGTAAACTAGGACACATGGTCAACAAAATAAACTTGTTAACATTATTGAGGCCACATTTATTAATTAATTCTCTTGAAAATTGGTCAGCATTTTTGTCAGAACAGATTAGAATCTAGGACACGTGGTATCAAAAAGTAGTGCACGTTGGCAATGGTCAGAATGTTCGTCTAAATGATTTCTAGATTTAATTTGAATCTGGATCACCTGGGGTTAAAAATTTGGTCACACGACCAAGTTAAAGAAAACCTTGTTTACACTCTAAATAACGAGACTAATATCCTCTCTTTTTAAAGATTAGTCCGAATATTTTTCCAAATGATTTCTAGGTAAAGATCTCAATCTTGGTCACCTAGGGCCAAAAGATCTAGGTCACTAGTAAAAATTATGTCACAACATTGTTAACACTCATTTAATTTAAAATTGTCATGAAATTGGTCAGGGTATTTATCTTGATCATTTCTAGGTGTAAATTGAATTTGGGTCACCTGGAATTAAATACTAAGTCTCCGGGTCAAATCAAAGGCAAACCTTCCTAATCCTCTTATAGTCACATTTATAACCAATCATTATGTGAATTAGACAGACTGCTGCCTTGTCAATGTCAGGCATAATGCTTATGGTTATAGTTTATATGTTAGAGTTGAATTTCGGTCATCTTGGATCATACGTATGTCATTACTCAAGTGAGCGATTGATGATAATCTTAGTCTTGTTGTATGTATTGGAACTAATAACACAATAGTTGTGTAACATTTAAAGGAACACATTATTTTCAGATGATTGTTTACTGGAAGCGAGATAGTTCTTTAATCATATCACGTGGTGAAGACATTATGGTCGGCGATGAGGCTCAAACAAAATACGAAGTAAATAAAAGCCAGGAAAATGGTAGAACGATATATAACCTAACTGTAACTGATGTAAATGAAGATGACACTACCGCTAATTTCGCCTGTGTTGCTGATGTAGTCGGATATCCGCAAGGGGTATGGCCGAGCGATCAAACCAGGATCAACACAGAAGGTTTGAATGTGCTTAAATCGGACATATTATCACTTTGTGAAACATACCTTTATTTCAAAGAGAAATTTGACTTTACATTTAAACACTTGTTAAGAGGAACAAACTGTTGACATAATGTTTAAAACCGGAGTATTGAATGTGAAGGTTTTGAAGATTAAAGCTTTCCAAAATGTCGCCATTTTGTATTTGTGGTGTCATAGTGCTGTAATTTAATATTCACGCAGATAATACTGCTTGGTTTGAAACAGCAGCTTGAACATATATTAAGACGTGGTAACCTACATGACATTTAATCAATGTTATCGAATGCAGATGGAAAGCAATCGTGTGAAAATAAGTAAACGAGTTAAAATAATTAAATTTTGAAAAAGGGTCGTAATAGTTTCTCTTTTTATAATATATTTGCATATGAACTTAGATTTCTTATTACTATTTTAATTCTTAGCCGATTTAAAAATTCAATTCTTTATGTACATGTTATTTTTATTATATACATGTACAGGAAAGGGATCTTTTTGATATACTAGTATTGTAAAGCATTTCCATTTTCCGGTGGTTTGAAAATTCATAAGCAACGAAGTCATTGTACTTTATATTTCTGATATGTGATTCTATGATCTTGGACGCCTGTACGAATAAATATACGTAACGTTTATTTTCTACATAAATCGTCACTGTAATAGCGACTGTAAATGATTCAGGATTTCTTTATCATTCTAAGCTTCTATAATCATGCTTTCTCAGCTCATTTGCAGTCAATCAGATGATCAATTTGCAACTTAAAGGCACTGGTATAAAATAAAGTCACTGAAACTTTACTTTCAGATGACGGTTGCTTTGCAGCTGGAAATACGGATATTAATATGTTCTGTCCATCAGTTGGATACAATCGTGTCACAGTGCCTACAGTATCTGGACTACAAACAATAGATCAAGTCAATCAAGCAATGTCAACTTTGCAGAAAGACCTTGATTCCTTCAGATCATATAGCTACCATGTTGAATCACAGCAGTGCTTAACTCGTTTACACGAAATAGCTTGTGAACTTCATGTCAGTCATTGTGAAGCTGGAGCTGCTACAATGCCTTTGTGTAGAGAACATTGTCAAGGTATAATACTTATTGCTAAGACCTTAAAGCCTTGCAAATACTTCTTTTCTGAAATCAATTTGTGTTAGTGTCCGTAAAAACACTAGTAATTCACTGAACTAGATTAAGAAATATATTTTCCTTATTTTAGAAACTATTAGGTGTAACTGACACTAATAGTTTCTGTCAAGAGCACGAGATTCAGATAGAAATATCCGCCATCGAACTGTTTTGGCGGGAACTCGGCACTCGGGAACCAAATATCTCGTTATATTAGAATAGATTTACGCGGAGGTTGTAAGATGAGATTTTCCAGCACTGCTTAAAACGGCAGATATCTCGATCTGGTATGCAAAGATTTATGATATTGTTATTTGGCAGATACAATAGATAAACAATGTAGACATCAGATGATAAAACACGTTAATAGTGTTCTTAGTACTATACGACCATCATTGTATCAAATTAAAGTTGATTATAATTACGCACATAGTAATGTTGTACATGGAGACTTTGTTTCCTGTTGGACTTCAACAAGGTATATTCTATGTGCAAAATATATGTTTGAAACGCATAGATTCGTTAATTATTGAACAATTAACAATTAACAATCATTGTCTGAAAATCTTGAATGAATATAGTTTATATATTTGTGCTGAAACTTCTTAAGTAAAATAGGAAACAGAATGTATGATAAAGGGTTAATATGTTACCCATAAGCATGTCTTCAAAACTGGTTGGTTATTCCTTTCACGTAAGCTTTAGAAATGCCCATTAACAGATCCGATAGTTTTACAAGGATCATAAATTTAATACATCGCCACGCTTAAGGGGTATCTATTCTACTCGGCATCTGGTGCGATCTATAACGGTGCGATCTTGCAGTAGTGTCCTTATACACAATGATTCTACATTGCCCCCCCCCCCCCTCTCTCTCTCTCTCTCTCTCTCTCTTTCTCTTTCTCTCTCTCTGCTCTCATCTGAAATGAGTTGCAAGATCAATAAGAGTAAACTTGAAAGAAATTATTTTGCAACCGAGAAAAAACACTACACTTTAATCTACTTCAAAAGCTGAAATTTTTATAATATTTGTATGTATATATTCCCTCATGATTTGTAGGAAAGTTTTCACATATGAATAATGAAAATCTGATTTAACACTTGACATCAAGCAATCTTCAAAGTTGATGTTTTGTTTTATTTCATTTCAGAAATTGCTGGTGTTTGCATGAATCACCTTTTCGATATTGTTAGCAACTTTAACACAGATCTTGAACATTACTGCAAATATTTGCCGTCAATCAAGGACCAACCTGACTGCAAAGAAATGTGGTTTGGTAATATTTCAAGTATTTTATTCCTTGTAAACAAGTAGTTTGTGTGTTACCTCTGTCAATAGAAAAAACTGTATCCTATTTTGAATGTGTGTTTACCGCCATTAGCTATATGGTCATTTACAAGTAAAAGACGTTCCTTCGATAGTGTTGAAATATAACCAAATTTTAGTGTCAGTTTATTACATCATTATACCCCCGAAACGAAGTTTGGGGGGTTTATAGGAGTCACCCGGTGGTTGGGCGGGCGGTCGGTCGGTCGGTCAGGCGGTCCGTTGCATTTTCCTTGTCCGGAGCATAACTTGAAAACTACTAGATGGAATTCAATACAACTTCATAAAATGGTCAAGCACATTGAGAGGAAGTGCAGTGCACAAGAACCATAACTCCATCTTGACTCATTACAGAGTAATTGCCCTTTGTTACTTTTCCTTGTCCGGAGCATAACTTGAAAACTACTGGTGGGAATTCAATACAACATTATAAAATGGTCAAGCACAATAAGAGAAAGTGCAGTACACAAGAACTATAACTCTGTCTTGAGTATTTACAGAGTTGTTGCCCTTTGTTACTTTTCCTTGTCCGGAGCATAACTTGAAAACTACTCGTTGGAATTCGATACAACTTCATACAATGGTCAAGTACATTGAATGGAAGTGCAGTGCACAGGAACCATAACTCTATCTTGACTTATTATAGAGTTATTGCTCTTTGTTACTTTTCCTTGTTCGGAGCATCACTTTAAAACTACTGGTTGGAATTCAATACAACTACATACAATGGTCAAGAACAATGAGAGGAAGTACATTGTATAAGAACCATAATTCTATCTTGAGTATTTACAGAGTTATTGCCCTTTGTTATTTTTCCTTGTCTGGAGCATTACTTGAAAACTAGTGATCGGAATGCAATACAACTTCATACAATGGTCCAGCACAATAAGAGGGAGTGCAGTGTACAAGAACCATAACTTTATCTTGACTAATTACAGAGTTATTGCCAAGAACAATATCTCTATTTTAGTTTGTTTTTTTGCAAGGTATTCTGTTACTACGAACTTCCTCCGTTTATAAAGAAGTCTTTCGGGGTATTAATCACATTTACTGATAGCTGTAGTTTTGTTTATTAATATATTAAATTATATGATACTGATTACTTACAGTGATCTAGTTTCGTAGTCTTTAGTTAATGTTCAATCAAGATGATATCATTGGTTAATAATGCCGTCAGACTTTAAATCAAATTATGTGAAACTTCTTGTAAAAATAAACTATATTGCATCATTGTAAGTTGTACATGTTCATTAAGCCTAAACTTTTTACAAGGTCACAGTGTTTCTTGTTATAAACATTTATATAGGAAATACTTTAAAAAATTATCTTCTCTGAATCCACAAGGTCTAGAGCTTAGATATTTGGCATGTAGCATTGTCTAGTAGACCTTTACCATGATTGTTCAAAGTATGACCCCCGTGTCAAAATCGACCCAACAAAGGGGGTCACTTAGTTTAACATAGGCTTATATAGGAAAAACTTTAAAAACCTTCTTCGGGGTTTTAATAAAAATATATAACGAAAACAAACAGTATTTCTTAAGACTATACTGTAGAGGAAATAATTGCTATTTGACGATAATGTTTTCTTACATGCAGCTTCAATATGTATGTTAAAGGTCCACTACTAAGCGAAAAATAAGTAACAGTTATTTCAATGGCATGTACATTACCTTATGCAAGACACTAAATAATGAAAATTGTCAGGTTAACATTTACAGAAAGTGTTTGGAACCGAAGAAAAGTTGTGTTTATGTTGAAATTCAGTGAATCGACAAAAGACCACCCAGGTCTTTTTCTTTCTTCATAATGCATAGAAAATAAGTGTCATGTCTGTGATTTTTGAATCTCTACTACCAACTTTCATTTTTTATTAAAAATACTTTTTCTGTGCTTTTTAAAGTATATTTGAATTTTCACCCCTTTAATAATCAGAGTTTAACTAGTAAAGTTGACCTACTAATAATGACATGTCGCAAGCATGAGCTATCTTATCTAGCTGAAAAGGTTTTAGTGTGAACGCTTTAATTATTACACTGTTTTGTCATATTTTTATTTAATACTGTTAACAGCAGATTTTGACTTTTAAACCTTTCTTAAAATATATATGTTTGTCCATATAACAAGCTTTTGTTTACAGGATGTGGTGTTAACGTCACGCTTGGGACTGAAACAACACCATTGGCTGTGCGCTTGCGTTCTGAGAACTACCCGCATGCGTCGCCATCAGTTGCACAGTGTAACTTCCTGATCTATGCATCTACATATTACGCGCTGAACTTAACAACATTAGATATCACTCTAGCCGATGACTGCACTACCAATTATTTAATGGTATGTTTATTTAAACTTTATGGTAGAGACATTTTAATTCCTTGTTCTGTAGAGTTTTTAATTACGTTACATCATGTCCTCGTCTTATGAACCATGCCTGCCTCAAAATAAGTAATTTGTGATCTGTGTGGTAAAAGTACAATGTTTGAATGTCTGTATGTCAGTCAAAATATGTGGAATGAAAGACAAGGCAGCCGATTCGATAAAGCTTGTATCAAAAACTGACAATATATTTAGAATGATACAGTAATGATACATGAGGCAAAAAAGAAGACAATCACGTAAATTTAAAGAAGGTATGCTTACAATGCAAACAAAGAGATTGTTATACATAATCACTGCTTTTAGGCAGAGAGTCCGCTCTATATCTCCTTAACCCCTATAAAGATTTACATGAAACTTTGGCGAAATGTTCTTTGCTCTAGAATTACATGCAAAACCTATTATCGAACCTCGCAGACTCAAGGTCAAAGTAACACTATGGGTTATTGTTTTTCCTGTCTGTTGCATGTTAGCTAAACCTTCAGAATATTTGAACTCCAGTCAAATGGCTATCACATCAAGATGACACAGAATGTCTCATTATAAAAAAGGTCAAATGATAGAAAAAAAATCTTCATCATAATATAAAAAAAACATGCGTTTATGTTTTCTTGCTTTTGTTGCTTAAGTATTCAAAAGTAATTCCTAAACTTATATCATACAGATTGCAAGAGCTTTACTCGTTTTGATCATAACTGATCAATGGATCCACTCACGACACTCTTACCAGCTGAATATTAATAATAACAAATGAAATGCAGATGTCTAAAGTGCAAAATTTAGTAAATCCTTATTCTTTTTTTAGCCTCATGTATATAATTTGTTGATGAACTTGTCTCTTCTTGTTGTGTATTCTCCTTAATGTACCTTTGTCTCATTTTTATTATTCAAATTATATTTAGGTTAACGGTAAAAACTACTGTTCAGGCAATGCGAGTCAGCTGGAACAACTGTCCACTGAAAAGATGTTCGATATCACACTGGTTGCAAATATACCTGAACTAAAATCTGGATTCGTACTATCTGTGTCCCAAGGTTAGTTAATAATGTTGATACTAAGATCATACTTCACAATCTGTACTTATCCCACAGCCAAACAGTTTTTAATTTCCAGTTTACCAAAAAAATCACTTCAGTAATTTTTAGAAAAGAAAAATAATATTGAATATTTCAGTCTCTCATGTATAACTAAAGCAGAAATTACAAATGTATTTATTTTGTCCCCAGCTGTCGGTCGGATGATAGATAGATCAGTAGATCTTTTGTTTCCCCTAATATTTGAAAAAGCTTTGACCCAGAGGTCTAAAACAGGGTAGGGAAAGTGGTCATGGACAACTAGATGTACCATATTCATTTAAGGTCACTGCATAAAAGGTCAAGGTTGCAGTGATTACACACTTAAAATGTGAGAAGGCGACGACCAAGATGTCTCAATTGGTTTAAGGTCACTGGGTCAATGGTCAAGTATCCTTATTTCTTCATTTAAATTTGTTCTCTGCCGAAAGATGTTACACTGTAATTTGTTTGCGCTTTTCATCCACAGTACTGCCAGCCGAAACATGTGATGTTATAGAGATAAATAACTTCGACTTCAGATTTTATGATGCTAAGAACACTAAAGATGACTCATGCTCAGAATGGCTATTTTATAGCAACAAAGAAGGTAGTATTCCGCGTGAAACAAACAGAGTAACACAATTCATAAGACATGTAGCCAAATAAGGGTATTTAAAACTTTTCTTTCAAACTTCAGGTGCTAAATCCGGTAACGAATTTGCTTTCGAGATATGTACTATTAGTTTTACTAGTTCAATTGCCATGATGTTGTTAGAAAGATTTTGTATGATAATTTGCTTATTCATGCTTTAAACTCGGAGCAACTTTTATGTCTAGAAAAATGCTTAAACCTGTATTATTGTAAGTGTACATATACTTGTTAACTTGAAACGTAATACATATGGTACAGATAACTTGTGTCACGATCGAGTTTTGGCAGCCTTATGATTTTTGTTTAAAAGAAGTTTCAGTCCAGCTTCTACAATATGGATTAAAATAGTACCTTCATATTTCCATACCATGCTTTCATATTTCGTTTCCAAAAGACACAGAACACATAATGTTTTGTTATATTACAATGTATAACAGATCGAATAAACCTGTGAGAAGATCGTCCATTTTCGTTTCTCCTTAGTATTTATTCTATTTAAAATCTATAATATGTTGCAAAACTGGTTATTTCAATGACGTTCTTACCGCGCTTTTAAAAAAGGTGTATCGACAGGAAATTAATTTGCCCAACCAAGCAGAATTGGGAAGACTAAATAATTTAATCATTTTGGCCTATTGAGCCCTATTTAGGCATAACATTGTTCTTTACGTACAACCCTAAATAACAGAAGTGTGATTTTGCCAAACATGTGGTCATGAGCTTTACAACAATTAAATTAAAATATTTGCAAATCACGATGTTTTACGAAAGCTGTCCGACAACTTCGTGAGCACTACTCGTAGCTAACTGGGCTGCAAAGAATGAATAAATGCCATTTAATTTCCATTAGAGTTTGCAAATAAAGTTTTATTTATAGAAAAATATATGAATCACAATCTTACAAATATGATATGCTTGTCATGGAAACAGCATCCCCCATACTATGGAGCACTTTCAATTGTTTTGCTACATCCAATCGTCAATTACACACTGAAAAAAATGCGAAACCTTTTTATTTTCACATTATGTCATACTGAATACGTCTATGACACCTGTTTGCGATATGTGTCTAGTATTTTTCCTTGCACAAGATACTAAAAATAAGATATTTTAGCAAATCACTTTAAGACCTTGTGAAGGTGGATTTAACAACATACATGTCTATACAGAACAACACATATAGCATTCATTTACTTGGTTTCAGCTATATAGTATTTACCTATTTACAAATCATAATGTTGTAAATTGAAATCATTTATCAAACTGTTTTTACTGCTCTATTTGACTATAATTTTCATTTTAGGTCATAATATCGGACTGAATTTCACAGTCATAGATGGATGCTTGCAATTATTGGACAATGACTTGAATTCCATCCAAGAAATATGTAATCTTCAAACAGTGCCAGAACTTAGTACATTTGCTGTTATCAGAATACGGTCGTCTGTCAGTTTTAAACTGAACTACTCGCTTCTGTTGTATAGTTCTCCCCCAGGTGAGTCTTGTACATGTTTATGATTGACTGTATGAATCATTACACTCTGTCATGTCGTATATGTACAGTATCTAGGTTTGCCTTTTGAAGAGTCGTCATTCTCTATGCAGCTGCCTGGTATTTGATGATTTTCAAAAACACGGTATTTGTACGCAATGTCTCAGTTTGAGCTTAATCAATCTCCTGTGTTTTATAGATCTTGTTACTTACGACTTCACGATTGACAAGGTAGAGTTAAAAGATGGTAAAAATAAATCAGAAGGAAAAGTCTTTATTACCCGCTCGGATGGTAGAAGTGGCTACATGTGTGGATCGATGAATGACGGAGCAGCTGATGTTATCTGCAAAATGGCTGGATTCGGGTTTATATATTTTTCTTGTTTAATAATTTACCGCAATGGCTGTTTGACAGCAATGCCACTTATATGTATTTATACAACTATAAAAACTAACATATTGGTAAAAGCGTGTAATTCTGGGACGTATCATTCAGACTTGTGTAAACAGAAGATAGGGGGTAAATATAAATCCGACCTTAGATTGATTATGACAGGGAGACACGCAATATGCAATAATTAATTGTTGTTAATTATTTATTATTTCCATTTTATTCTTGTATTGTCCAAACTATAACTTGAAACCGTTTTTATTGACTTATTTCAGAATTTCATTACATACATGTAGATGATGACAAATAGTTTAAATTGTGTAAACTTGATAAATTTTATAATATTTGACTTATGAATTTTAAGAGAATCAAATTGTATTCTTACTCTTGATACTGCAAAGTGCCTAAATTTTTCGTCCTAAACATAATCTCTACATATGTCTAATGTAAATGTCTCATGTTCTTCAAAGCTATTTTACTAGGCTGATTTATGGTTACTACTGACCATGGAAAAAATAAGTACATATTTCTTGTGAAAGGTAGACGATGTATTGTAGTCAAGGATTTAAGTTCCACTTAATCTGGTATTAAAAGTGTGATATAGATACTATATAGCAGAAATGCTTACGTGATATTGGTAACAAGACGATTTATTTTGTATCTTAGAAATCAGATGCAAGTTGAGTTACTTCCCTTTTGTACAAAAGGGTTTAAAAAGTTGGCAGTTTTGTTTTGGTTTCCATTCGTTTGTATAATTCATTCATTTATCAAAGCAAATATGACCAGAACAAAACTAAGATAAATCAGTTTTGTGCTTATACCTGTATACATTTTTTACAACAAAACTGGCTTACATTGGTCGCGTCCTCCTGTTAAAATATAAGTACATCCTAACACCAATAAATTAGAACAGAAGACAACACATAATTGCTTTAGTAACCAATGAGAAAATTACACATTGTCATGTAAACATAAACTCTACTATGTAATTAAATAGCAATCAACACATGATGGTGCCTGTTAATATGTGGATTGAAGGTTGTTTTTATGTTTGTGTAAAATGTATGCTATGACAAGAATTAAGCGGTCTGTGAAGAACTTCTTGGATCACTTGAACGCAGCCTCGAAAATATGTATGTATGACTGACCGTATCAATTCATTATGTTCTAGTCCAGCTTTTGAAAGAATGAAGTACTTCAGTGGCAGTGGTAGTAACGATTATGATAAGGAGGTCTTACTTTATGATCTGAGTTGTCATGGTACAGAAGACAGCTTTTTGGAGTGCTACAAGCAAGAATGGGATGACAGTTGTGATACGGCTTGCAAGTGTTATTCAAAATATATATTTCGAGGAGTAGTCTGCCGTATGTATAAATATATGCAGTATGCCTATTCATAAACGAACTCGATACACTAAGTACTGTGAATTTGATCTTCGGAAATGGGTTCGTTTCAAAATTGATAAAAACACATGAAAATAGCCTTGGTTGTATAGTCGATGGAAATATAAATCTGTAATGCTTTATTGAGTTGCTGTCATGCCATGAGTAGTATGGTACTATCTGTCTAATGATCACAATGGCAGTGCGGCTTTGAGTCCGTCAATTAGTTCGTTCATTAATTTGTTTTTCTGTGAAATTTTACCTCGGGAAAACGTTATAACCACGAATTTCAGTAATAGTTTACAAACCTGGAGACTATCATATTTTTTAAGTGTTATTCACAGCATTTATGGCCTTATCACTTCGGCCAAGATAGTATTGTCCAAATTAATATGCCTTAGATAAAGCTGTATTTATTTATTTATTTGACGTTTTCATTCAAAACTCTGAAATGTTAGATATATATATAACGGGTATGTGTTTGAATTTGATAAATTTTGTTTCATAATGCTGATTGTGTCTCGGTTTCATTTATAATGTCTGATAACGGTGGGCAGTAAAACATTTGTTTTGTTATTCATGTACTTGTCTTCTTCAAGCACTTTCTTCTCGCGTTTTTAGTAATAGAAAAATGCCATTTTAGAATTGTGAAGATGTATCAGCGATAATGCTGTCTTGTTTTGAGTTTTACATGCACTTAAATTGTTATGATGCCTTTCATGGGCAATGCATTTACATACCTATGTAAAACATGTATAATAGAATGTCTGTCATATCTAGTAATATACACTTTAAACTGTGTAGCCAACACTATAGTTAACGAGATAGCGCAAATAACATATCTAAACATATAGCATATTTATAATACATCACAATGGGGGAATGTTTTAACGGTCTTCACATAATGAAATGCTAAATCTGTTACAAGGAAGAAGCCATTAATTTAAGCTAAAACGTATAGCGAATTTGCATAGCAATGCAAAATAAGACCGCATTAGATAACTCGACCCCATAACAATTTCAATCCCTTCTGATATTCCTTTTTCCTCAAGAGGTGTTTAAGTTTGGGAGCATCCATCGTTTCCATAGATTAAAGTTGCTGATATATTCATGTAATCAGCAATTACTCAAATAACTACAATTTACTTAGTTTAAGTGCGTTGTAGATTGGCATTCACTAAATGTTTCAGACCCGAAGTCCGTATCATGTATCATGGATTCGAGCATTGCCTGCAGTTATGAGTACGACACGACATACATTTTACAGGCATATACTTTGCGATTTGGTAAGTCTGACACTTCAAATGAATTTCGGTGTTTAGAGGACCAACTTGATTTATGTGACATAAGAAAATTTGGTGTAAAAAGTAGAGTTCATGAAATGGCGCCATGGAAATTAAAATTAGCGTTTTTATTTAACTTTTTATATTTATTAATAATAAGTGTATTCATATGCTTTAGTAAGGTTACACGACAAACTAATACAGGTTGCTGCATACCAAGATTCAAACTCTAAGCTGCAAGAATAACTTAAGAAAATATGTGCACGTAGATGAAATGGAAGCAATACAACAAAATCTTCAATTTGATTTAGGGGATGGATTGTATATGACCAATCATGAAGGGTTTGCCAAAAACATAACATCTCCTGATTTCACATATTTTGGAGGTTACACTGTTTCTTTCGAATACTCATTTGATGGTAGCGAAGGTGATAGTTTGGAGCTATATATAAGGGTATGTATCTGATCTTAACGCATATTTGATGCATTGTTCAATTTTGATAAGCATTTACAAAGGAACTAGAGGTTGTGTCACAAAATATGGTGCAATCACTATATGGAATAATTATATAATAATCTAAACCTTAATACAATCCAACTGATGAAGAATGTGTACAAATTATAATTTACTGTTAGAGAAAGGTAATATTCGTATCAAAGGCATGAAAAATGCTTTTGTATGTAATGTTCTTAATATAGTTCATATTTTGGCATCTTTTGAAAATATGCGCACAGATGAATTAAAAACTAATAAAATATAATGATTTTATAATCTTTTGATCAATATTTATTTATTGGTCAAGACCAACCTGTAAAATATTTTTTAGACCATTGATGGTACTGAGTCAGTTTCAATATGGAAAAAATTTGAATATACCCTTGATGGGCGTTTTGACGCATGTGTACAGCTACCAAGTAATTTTATAAACAAAAGGGTTCAACTTGAGTTTGAAATGTCAATGATGACTTCCACAGCTAGCAACATTCGTACAATTGGTTTACATCGTGTTTCAGTAAGCTATGACAGTTGCCCAGGTAAATATATTTCTACCAGTTTATCCATTTTAAGTAAAAAAGTATATTTACAGTTTACTAGAACTTTTTTAGAATCGATTTATTTTTATCATTGGTTTTTATTAAACTAGTATAATAATAATTCATTGTTTTGTCAAAAAATGTTCTTTGTATGCAAATGATGAATACACGAGTAAAGCCGTTGACTGCAAACTGTCTCACCAGATCTTATTTCTATGTAAACATATAATAGGTTCGTTATTCGTTACACTTGCTCATACTGCAGCTTTATTTTTATTTTGTGATTATCTTACAGCTGAATTGTTTTCATTCACCGCATGTCGCTAGTTTTTTCTGTTGTACCAATTACTTGCTATGCTTTATGAGTTTATTTATATTCCAAAACAAATAAAAGAATAGTAACCCCCACCTCCCATAACCATCTATCAAATGGTAGCATAACATTAATATGAACAAAACATTCATATTTTGTATCAAAATCACCTGCTAAAATCAATTTCGGCGAACAATTGATGTACACAATGCTACTTATGGTGTTATCATTGTATAATATTTTGTTATGTAAAGTTAAATAATGATCCAAATGTCTGCATCTTTATATACCTGGAATGAAGTACCGTTACACGTTTACATACTTGTATAGTGTTTGCTACTAGACGACAGACTAGCTGTGCCGCACGTTTGTAAACAGAAAGTTCAGTCAAATAAAAGGCAGATGTTTAAGTATTACATAAGTATATACAGATTTGCAAACATATAAATATTATGTACCAGCACCCCTTTAGCTTATGAATTTATATTACAGAACAATTCCCAGGGGGTGACTGTTCATTCAACAACGTTCAGGCTTGTGATCTGATATTTTCGCAAGTTTGCTTTGGTGAAAGCACAAACAATATTTGGCAGATTAAAGATGGTAAGCAATTACATAGATAAAGATAATCTACCATGTTCGTGAGTTGTGGATAACGCAATCCAAACCTGTGGTTGAAATAAGTACCGAAAAATGAGACTCTCTCTAACTCAACAAACAAGATATATTTATTTTCTTATTGTTTTAATCGCATTGTCATGGCAGGAAGAAGAGTGATTCTTTACTTCATTTTCTTTTTTAATCCGTGTATTGTGTAGTAATACTTACTTTAATCAATAAAATAACAATCACTTGGAATCAATATGATACTGGAACAAGAGTTCCATCAAATAGCTATGTTTCAAATCAAGTTTCTTAAATTGGAAACTTAACTTTTACACAACTGGCATGGGTCGGTAATTGAGTCATTTATTATGTGGCAATGTTTGGGTTTACTTTGGAATTAAGACACCACCATTGATAGTGCTTGCCTTGACCGTATAGTATTGAATAAAATCATATCACATAAGTTACAAATAGTAAGAGTGAAAATAGGATGTGAATGAAAAAAATTGAAAATCTACTAAGACGAACTACACTGTTACTTTATCGGTACGCATTATTGGTGCAAGATGGCACAGCTTCAGGAGCCGCCGTGGCGCAGTGATAGAGCGTTCATCTTAGAACGAAGGGCCCCGAGTTTGATCCCTGCCAAAGCCATACCCTTAGTTTTCTCCGACAAAAAAACAAATAATTATACGTTGCCCATCTCTCTTGTTGATTACATCTAGAATGAGTCTCGAGAGCGATTAATCGAAAGTGTAAGAAGTTGTTTCGCAATCGAGAATTTAAAAAAAGTAAATATGTACATTTGTTTTTATACCGCACATTCTCTCTGAGCTTAAAAGGGCACGTATCAGTTACACCAATGAATATAATTTTGATTTGTAAGAACCGAAATAATGTTTAGCTTGGAATTCCTTATCAAATTTGAAGCCTTGTCTATCGTAATAATTCACTTTGGCCTATTCCGCCCAGCACATTTTTCTAGGAAATCCTGCAATTTCGATGATTTCAAGTCATATATTTAACTTTTAACATTTTTGTTCAAAGCAAATGAAAGAAGGATTTGAAGTAAGATAGCCTAACTGAATTTTATTACAGCTTCTTCCGATAACTGATTTTTAACACAAAATGTATTGTACTTTTTTCAACAACTATGTACACTAAACGAAACTTCTAATGCACAACCTGCCTTTTTCCTTCCTTATCTAATTGTCGACCCTTCCAACACTTGACTATCGATGCACAAAAGCTGATACAAATTCCATGAGGAACATAATTTTACGAGTCGGTTTTCAAAGAGGAACGTCAAGGCAATAACCAGTGTACAGTCTACCGGTGTTTTTACGTTAAATTTAAACTCTGTGCCATACAATTTGTACCGCTTGATCATTTTGAAATTCATGTAAAGAAAAAATTTAACTGTCTTCATAAATGCAAGACATGATAGCTTTTTTGCACAAATAGCTCAAAATAAGGTAGCAGATATTGGAAGGGTTGATAATTAAGTAAAGAAAGAAAAAGGCAGGTGGTGATTTAGAGGTTTTGTTAAGTATATTCTTATATCAGCTCTTTGCATATTTAACGTTTCAGGAATTAAACGAAACACAATGTCTTTCTATTTTATTTTTATTCAAGGTTCTTTAACTGGAGACTCAACTTTTGCACAACAGAATTCAGAGTATCCGTTAACATTCACTATCGCATCTTCTGCTGGCTCCTACATCTACTTTAATTATTCACAAACAGGAACAGGTGTCATTGGAAATGATCTTACACTTTTGGTAGGTAATTTAGAGGAACAATTTGTAGACAAGACAATCTACACACCTAATTGCAATTGAAAGGGATTTAGAATAGTTATAACCAACAATAACTTCGTACTAAAATTAATGTTAAGATCCTATTAAATTTGTCATTTATTCCTAATTTATGATATGTCTTCTTTAAACATTCAAGTATATCGTAGTTGGAGAATTTTCCAGTACTTACATCAATTGTGTGCACAATACACATAAATACATGTACAGTTATCAAAATGTACATTTCTTCATAAAAGTTATGATATTAATTTGTTTTATAAAACAAATATTGTACCCAAAACAACTTAACCAAGTCACACTAGATATAAATTATGGTCTGTGTTTTCCTGTTGTTTGTGACTTGTTAGTTTTAATTTCAGCACTGAAAGTGTAAAAGAACAAATAAACAAGACACATACATGTACACTCATGAAAAGTGTCTACCATTAAAATACTAGCCTGACAATTGCATAATATCTTTTTTCCCACTTTTAAGGTAAAATTAGAGTCAAGCACGGATGGATCAGAGATACTCTTCTCAGACAGCAAGACCCGACTAGAAAGGGAAATAATATGTTCACCACTACCAGAAACTGCAGATGAAACTTTCAACATTAGCTTTATTTTAACCAAACGCAGTTCTGAGGGCAGTATATTTCTAGATGACATTGAGATAAACGATGAACCTTGTCGTGAGTAGCATTTAATTCAATTCGAAAAAGTTTAATTCAACAAAAAGCATTATGTGCAGATTATACTCATATAATAAACTACGGTCTTATAATAAACAATGTAGAATATATCGTGGATTGAAATAAATTTACGTCAATTCCCTCAAAAAGAGTGTACTAATTGCTAATTCAAACATAATAAATCGGAATTAGAATTATCAGCTTATCTTCGTACAACTCTCGGGGAATAATCAATCGTCCTCAGTTTTCAATAAAATGTCACCTTCTCTTAAACCACTATTTCAACCCCATCAAGTGTAAAACGTAGTCAATTCCATACAAAACTCAATCGTCTTGTCATCTACCGCAAGGCAAAGGCCCAAGATATTTGGTTTGTAGTTGCGTAATACCACAGAGAAGTAAGCCCACATATATACCAGAAAAATAGAGAACACAAAAATTCAAAAGACATTTATTATTTTTTTAAATTTTCTTTAGCCATGCGGTCATTGTATAAATTGCATGCGATTTGATATCAAGGTTTCAGAAGGCAGGGGTCTCTATATTAGAACTTGTATCAAACATGATGTATTTTCAATATACGGTCGTCCTGCAACTGACGCAAACTGCTCCTTTTCAGGATTTAGGCGGCAAAACTTTGAAGTGTTCTTCGTGCCTGACTGTAGTCAATACTCATTAAAATTAAACGTCTTTTATTTCATAAGTGAATTCATCGTATTGTGTAATTTGACCCGATTATAGTAATACTTATTACAATTAAATGTTCGAATGTTCTTTATATGTTTTGCTTATTTTATTGCTTAATTTACATTGCTATTTTCATACAAAAGGAAATGTGCAAATTAATTTTATTAACATTTTAGGCTACGTTATGCCGGCGAGACTTGAGTCCTTTACCACAGATTTCGAGCCACAATCCGTGTTCAAAACACCACTTGTATCCATTTCGGAAGATACACAGTACAAATGCTTATCATTCTTCTATAAAGCCGATTATTCTACCGACGAACAGTACAAGCTGGAAGTCGAAGTGTTTTACCTTGATACAAATGAAACAGTCACTAGTAAGGTGGATTTGGTTGTTCCCTATATGTGGCAAGAAGAAAATATAGAGATAGACTCCACCATATCATCAAAAGCACAATTCTCTTTTATGACATCAAGTCTCACAGGACAAGAAAATATACCGATCGAGATTCAAGACATTTCATTACTTCAAACAAACTGTGTTGGTATGTCATTTGCTATGGATTTGTTTTATATCATGCCTGTTAAGTGTTCAGACATATCATTGGTACTATATTTGTAAGATACTAAGAGTATGTGTTATTGAATAATCGGATACAAATGTAAGCTTCCGGTCCATCTTAGGTTTGTTATAAATGTTTCAATAGAACTATGAGATATTGGAGACACACAAGATTGTATATGTATATGTAAAAGATCTTACACTGACCCTGAATGACCTGAATATACAGTGAATATCCCTGAATTTAAACACCAGCGAATATTTATTTCAAACACCGTTACAAACACTGCAAAGATTTCATAGAATGAATTTATCTATTGATATATTTATATACATTTTAACTATTTTATCGTATATTAGTAGTTTTAGTTAAAGCAACGACTCATCTTGAAATCGATCAATTAACTTATGTTTTATTTATACATGTAAATTTGAAATTTACCTAAATGTAGGTGGTATGTCCAAAATCGTACTTCGTATTTAAGGGAATGAATAATTTATTTAGCAACCGAAACCTTGTAAAAGAAAAATAGTATTCTCTCACATAAAGACAATTTCTAAGGGCTAAGTTCACTTCATAACTCAAAGAAAAAAGCATTCTAAAACATGTATAAGGTTAAAACGACATTTCCGTGTACCAGAAGATGCAATTTGTTTAAGTTGTACATAGTTTTTTATGTTTGTTTAAGTTTTAAGCTATATTGTTTCAAACATACTGAATAAAGGCGCATGTCTATCTTTTTAATGATATATACAGCTTAATGTAGATTTACGATAAGGCCTGCCCTGCTTGAATATCATAAATTATGTAACTTTTAAATTGTCCTTGTGTATGGTTTTTAGCAGGTTTACAAGATTTAGAGCAGTGTGACTTAAGCAATCCAGGACTATGTGGATTTGAGGCAAACTGCACATCTGGGTCTGGTTATATTTGGCACGTGCGTAATGGAAGTACCGGAACACAAGGCACTGGTCCAAACACAGATGCTGATGGTGCCGCTGCAGGTATCATGTGATAGTGAAACAACTATTTATTCTATAAACCGACACAGATTATATTATAGTGGTAGTGACAGAATTTATGTAGTCTTTTATACATTGACTAATATTACCTACATTAAATTTCTCGGGGACACGGCTAATTGTAAAGTCATCTACAAAAGGAATTAAGATATAATTGAGTATCCTGATGTTTTATGTAATATCCGAAACAAATGTTTAACATATCTTTACTGATCTTACTTTTAGGGTATTACTTGCACGTAGATAGCTCTCTAGGTGAAAAAGATGATGCGTCTTACATTCGGTTCAAAGTTGATTCCTCAGACACTAGTAAAGCACAGCAGTACCAATTCTTTTACCATATGTCTGGCGACGGCACAGCCAGGCTTGAGACATCTTACTGGAATGCCGTTACAGATACATACAGTTCAAGTTCAGTTGTAGAGAATATTGCTATAGATATGTGGTTGCAGTCATATTGTTACCAACTGCCAGAAAACTTCAAAGGAGAAATTTATTTCTACGCTGTTCGGGGAGATTCAATTTACAGTGACATTGCTATTGACAGTATTAGACTTTTGGATGGAAATTGTCAGAGTATGTCTTTTTCATAGTTTTTTTTCTAATTTGAATACCGGTATAATTGTTTCTCTGTAAAGAGGTACTTGTTTGGTAATGTGACCTCGTAAAATAGAACGGAACGAGTACTCACAGTAAACCTTCAGCTTACGATTTACTGATTTTGCCACGGCCGTAGTAACTTTTCATGTAAGAGTATATACAATTGTTGCCAAGTCCTGTTTTACTGTTTGCTAGGCCTTTCATTGGAAAAACATTTTCTCTGGACTCGTGTTGACGAGATTGTTCTGTCTAAATTTTTATGACAGTTTGACCAAAAAACCTTCCTTAGGTAACTGTACACGACACATAAGTACAAACTGTGTTAAGCAGACAGAACCTCAATTCTAATATACCGAAAACGTTACGCGGCAAGTTGTTTATTACAATTAGTATTTCATTTGAAAACATGAATTTGCTATCGCTTTCGGTTCTGCGGTTTTACTTATCGTCATTGGTAGTCCTAGAATTTATGGCCTTAGAGGGTGTGTTTATTACGAGCTTCCAAATTCTAGTCTTACTAAAAGGTTGCAATATAGCATCTTATAAGAGGCGGACCCAAACGCTCGCACCTATGATTTGACCAATTGTGTGTGGAGATGGAGTACAATTATCTAAATAAAGAACCGTTAGCGTAAAAAAAAATATGCTTTAACTCATATATTAGACAAGTAACTAATAAATAGGGATGAAAACTACATCTTGATTCTTGCGTCATTGTGTTTTTGTGAAAAGCACACATTAGTAAATGTCCAAACTACTATCAAAGGAATTACTACTCAAACTATATCCTCGTATATTTTTATCTATTACTAGCTAGATCAGCTATTTAGGCATCACTACTTAACTCTCTTTCAGATCCCTCAGTAGCTTGTGAATATACAGATAGCAAGTGTGGACATATACCAGTAAATAGTGGATGGTCATTAAAAGGTTTGTGCCAAATGTATAAAATACTGTTGCTGTAGGATGAGCTTGATTAGTTTGGAAGCTTTACATGTCAATTCTATCACACTTTTACACTTTTGACGTGAGAACTTTGAAGAAAACCGCATGCTTTAATCATGAGTCAAATATAATTGTTAATGCTTTTCTTTTAATTGCAAAAGTAATTGCTTTCCGGAAAGCACTCGAAAATTGTTTATTTGTATTTAGTTGTTTTCAATCATCAATGGGTTTTCTAGACTCATAAGTAAATAACTATGAATATGGAAACTAATAAAGTTCACTAAGAAAAGCTTTTTACGGGAGTGCCTTTTTGAAAACATTGGCGTACATAGAAATTTATTAGCATTGCGTTCATGTCTTGATATTCCTTAATATTTGTAGAGTGCACTGAAAAGAAGTAGTCATGCAAATAAAGTAATATCAAATGAAGTTGTAATTGTTCATGGACAACTAGCTTTAAATCTCTAAAAGTGTATTTAGCTCTATTAGGTTGAATCATAGAAGGTTTACCTATACTCTGCGGTCTTAATTTATTCGGGTTTGTGTCTGATACGTCTACAAATACTTAAAACAAAAACAGTGATTATTGAGTTTTCATAACATAATAAACATGCTTGTTATGTTTTGTTTACCAGTATTGGTTTATGTGTTTTAGGTGGATTCATTTCAACTTCAAGCATAGGTGCATTGCGAATTCCAGTACAAACTCTGACTGAAAAGTCTTGTATTCGATTTGAGTTTCAATGCAATGTAAAAAATACGTTGACACTTGCAATAGATACAGAGCATGATCAGGAATGGTTCCACTACACGGCATATTCAGAAGATACAAACGTCGGACAAATTACATATTTAACTGGTGATAAGCGGTAAGCATTGATTTTTCATGCAGAACAGTGGCTGCCTTGTCAACGAGTAGGAAAGAACATGTACCTTTGCAAGATATTTAGAATTAAACAGTGTCATTGTTTTTGCTTTGTTTTGTATGCTGAAGAAGACTAAACTCTAGAGCCTACATCCAGACGTTATTCATTATGTTTAAGTGTTAATAACCGTTTGCAAATTTGATTAGATTTATAGCTGTACATACATGTAGATCATTGAAATTATTGTACAAATCTTAGAACATTTCCGACATACCTGTCAAAGTAGTTGTGGTGTTGCGACATATTCATCATTATAAACGTTTGCTATTTACCTCCTTTAGCCATTGGTATCTGATCACGGTGACGATTGAACTGGATAATTATGGGACATAAGCTAATTGCCAGGCAAATAAAAGATCCATTTAACACCTGATTTACATGTATGTTGATATATGACTGAATACGAAAGCTAAACACACGGCCAACTTATCGCAACTTTAAAACAGTATAGCTTTAATATTTGATATAAATTTAAATAATAATGAGACCACAGAAAATTCATGTTTTGGTAAAAGCACTTTACCACAAGTATGTGTTTTTCCTCCATTTAGAATGACATTTTTCGTGCCCGATGATTATGTTGTTAGAATTGATCGTGTAACAGTGGAGTCAGGCGGCTGCGACATTATAGGTAATAATGTTACTATAGAAAAGAAATCGGTTATATGAAGATGCAATAAAAATATAATGTAACGGTTTTGATAACTGCTTACTTGATAGTTATATTCAATTTCAAATATCAATGCATGCATTAATACCTTAATATAATGTTATATTGGTTTAGAAATAATAAAAATATCAATAGTTCCAGTACTTACTGTCCAATTATTCAACTATTATATATATTTGAAAATTATTTGAAGCTTGCGAAGATGATGAGACGGCATGTACTTGGCAGTGTGTTCCCCAATCCTTAGCATGTGACAGAAAGTGGGACTGCAGCGATGGTACCGATGAACTAGGCTGCGGTAAAGTGTTTTAGTTCTTAAATTGGTTGCAATAGTTTTTAAAATTTGAATCTGTACCATAAGTCTTAAAGGATGAAATGTGTTTGCTTTTGAAGCGCACTTTTTTTGAGGTTGAGATGATGCACATAAAATATCTGTATTTTAGTGGTAGCATTGTCATTGTTTTTGCATTATTTACTTTAGATGTTTAATTAAATCTAAATATAAATATTTACTGCAAAATTAAAGGGAAATGTCTGTCAAACTTGACTGTTATACCTAATACCAATATATTACACGATCGAACTCCGACTGTTCCTACTAAAATAACTAACTGAACTTACACTATAACACTGTAACGACTTTTAAAACACGCACATATAAACATTGTACACCCGGTTTCATGACTCTTTAGAAAATATGAAACTTCATTCACATAATGCATGGACGGATCATATTTGTTCCCAAATATATTCTTATATACAAATGCAGTGTGCGTAAGTCCTCTTTATAGTTCGACAGTTAAAATAGGTACTGATTGATTTGATTCATGATGTTATATCCAATAAATTGCAAATATTGGTGATTAGACAGTGTAGTTGATGAATATACACTTTTCAGAAAGCTATGTTTGATCCAGCGTTGGCATGGTGTCAACAGATAATATTATATAG
Organism: Saxidomus purpurata; assembly: GCA_022818135.1. Lineage (NCBI taxonomy): Eukaryota > Metazoa > Mollusca > Bivalvia > Venerida > Veneridae > Saxidomus > Saxidomus purpurata. The sequence goes on along the minus strand of JAFMSR010000012.1, from coordinate 38,567,303 downwards.
ATTTGTTAAATGAATATGTAGATTTGGGGAAATTTAGTTACAGGAATAATTTAGGCTAGGTACAATGACATTGGTCAGTTACACAAAAAAATCATCATATTTCAATCAGATGTATTTACTGAATGTATATTATTACATGTAAATGCTTATTTTTGTTTAAGGTTTCAGTATACCATGTGACTTCGATGGTTCTAATGACTGTGGTTACGCTACAGCACCAGGATCATCTACTAAATGGACAGTGAAAACTACACACTCATTCAATAACAATGGTTCGGAACAGATTGGTATGCATATTTGTCAAAAGTCAGCTTTTTGCAAACCATTTGTTGATAGTAATTGTACCCGTACATTCGATAACTCATTTCTAGGAACTGTTTGCTTGTATATTTTCCTTTAACCCGTTCAGCGTGGAATATCAGTTAACTGAACTTGCTTTTTCAAACTGCGTCAGTTCTTATAAACTTCTCAAAAGGTCAAAACAAAGGAAAAGGTTAAAAGGCATCTCATATAAAAACGATTAGAAATATATTTATGCATGTACATTTAAAGTTTTTTAAAGAAGTTACCCCTGTGTTAAAATAAAGGCAAAATGCCAATATTTTAATAACAAGTTTGTTCTCAGGAAATATTCAATTTGAATGAAAATGTGGTGCTGATTGCTCTACCTATATAAAACTTCCTCAAAATATGACAAGGAAACTTACAGTATAGCACAAAGTAGGAGCAAGACCTAATTAAACATTTTGACCAATTTGTCAAAGAGCCAACTTTGAATTGAATAAAAAGAAAAATACGACTGAACACTGAAAACACGTATATCAACAAGTTTTTTATTTTACGACGTAGCACTTTGTTCACGGGATGAGGCATAAAAACACTAACCCATTGATACATTGTAATTCAAAGATTAGGAAGAAAGTCCTTAAATATCTTGGATCAGTTTTGCGTAAAAATCTTTGCACAAATTATTAGTTTACAAATAAATGATGTTCAATATATTGCTACGGGTATTTCAGACATTATTTTAGATACTTTAACGCGTTTTAGTAAATCATATTGTTTTGTGATTACGCTGAACACTTGTATGTATTGTATGGGAAAGTGATGCGCGAATTCATCTTTGTCAAGCAATACACCAGTAAGACAAAACCATTTTTTCCACAAAATGAAATACACGAATTGGCGTACACATAAAAGTGTGTCCTATATGAATAACCTATGTCCTTTATCCAAAACATTTGCACATATCATGATGATTTAAATGTGCTATTTATTTCCAGTCTCTGGTGGAATGTTGTTTACAAGTTTCAAAGATACGTCTTCCTTAAAGAATACCTCGGCTAGTTCAACATGGCACACTGTCAATGAAACAAAATGTGTACGGTTCAGTTATCTTGGGACTGCCCCATCTCTCACGGTTACAGCTAACAACTGGGATACAAGTACACAGATGCAGTGGACAGACCGCCACGCTGATATGACTCCTGCCCATTGGAGGCCTAGTCAGGTAAGTTCAAGTTTATACCTGCAATAAATCTTTCAAATACACAAGGTTACTGTAACACTGTCAAAATAATTAACCTCTAAATACCATAAAAACAAAAATAATATCAAACAGGGAATGCCACGTACCAAAAACGCAGCCTCCCCAAAACGAACCCCACAGCACCCAGAAGTGCACCCCCCCAACACACCCCCCCCCCCCCCCCCCCCCCCCCCCCCCCCCCCCCCCCCCCCCCCCCCCCCCCCCCCCCCCCCCCCCCCCCCCCACATACAGCAAACCCGGGCAAAACGAACAATTAAAGGAACCGTGGGGCACCGCCTTGGAACGGTCAGTGGCAAAAACACCACTGGGAGTTTAAACCGGTTTAGGTGCGCACCCAACCTCACTCTTACCCCCACCATGTTCCAAAGTCCAGGACAGTGTAATAAAAGTAATCCTGCTAGGTGAATCTCTAACACCGCAATGGAAAAAAAGGCATGGTATGTAAAAAAAAAATGCTCGTGTAAAATATATAAAAGCAAACCTTGAGAACCAAAAAACGTATGTACTCAATGCCTTTGCAGAAGGCAGAGCCCAAGAGAAACACCCTTAAGGGCCCGAGAAAGGCCGGGGAACCGCCCAGGATCCTGGACAATATAATTATTTTCAATTAACAGTATGAAGGTTGATATTGCATAATGGAATTATCGATATGTACTCAAACAGTCTGTATAGTGAGACGAGACCTTACGTTGTGTCTTAGCGAGCTTGAATAAAAATTGCCTGAATTATTTAGCTACAGCTTGAACATATCTACGTGTTATCAGTGACAAATTCTTCACAATTGTTGACTTAATTCTTACAGGAAAATGATTCTGAACTTTACTGAAATTTCATGTTGTAGTTTACACTGGAGCCTGGAAAGAATATGATAACATTTGTTTCATCCATGTTGCCCACCGGCTATACTGCTACACCTCCGAATGATGCCTTTGTGGCAATAAGCAAAATAGAGCTGCTATCGGGAGCCTGTGACAATTATGTTCCACCAGGTTATATCTATGGTGTATTCATCAAGTTTTCTTGCGTAGATATTTCATACAAAACCGACAGCTTGTGAACAGTTAGCAAACAAAGAGTCTCCATATTGGTTAAGTTGATGTGAAAAGATTTACATTACCTTGGGTGCAGTTTCTTGAAAATGTTGGAATTTCTATTTCATTTTAGAAAAAAATCTTAGGAATATTGTACTTCACAAATGTACAATCACTTTTACTAACTATTTACTAGTATATTTCTTGCAAACAACTTTTTTCATTATTTTTTGCTATAATTCAACTTCGAAATTTGTTTTATCTATATAACAACCAGATTGTCCAGATGAGACTGATTTCCAGTGTGACAATGGAAGTTTGTGCTACAATCAGGAAGTCAAATGTGATGGGAAACAGTACTGTTCTTCCGACGCAGACGAAAGCCCCGACATTTGTAGTTCAGGTTCATAATCAGAATTAATATTTAATATGCACATGACGTCAAATTTAAGCTGTTTCAATCTTAATGCAAATTTCTGTTTGGCATTTTAATTTACATTTTTCAGTTTCATATTATTTATACAATACTGTCTTAATTAGGGTATGCTTACATTCTGTTTGAAGGGAGTTGATGTCTTACTTATTCAGTGAAGAGACGATCACTTCATCAATTATTCACAGTTGTTTATTTTAGCCTTTTATATAAAAAGTTATAAATGCACAACATGGAAGTTTGTTACCATTAAGTGCAAAGAATAATTTTAGCATAATATCTTCTAGATTATTCAGCTTATCAAAACACGTCCCCAATTCATAGGAAAACCTTTACCGGTGCTTATTGGAAAGGGACCGTAACTATCAGTTATTTTAATCGTATGAACATAATATTTTATAAAGTACTAAGCGTGTATTATACTACATATAGTTAATTATGATATCTTTTTAGAGAAATTGTGTACTGGGACATTTGGTCAAGAGACGATACTATAATAATATACTAGATATACTCATTTACAGTTCATTTAGGATAATGAGACATTGACATAATATATGCTTACATACATTAACGTTTAAGTACATCTGGCACGTTTACATAAATTTACACGATGTGATTGAATGACATAATTCTCCAACATTCTCCTGGAGAAGGTCAGTAAAGGCTATGAGCACCTCTGCTGGATTTGTTATTATTATCGGGACTTGACCCCTATAGTTCCTTCATGCTTTGTTATCAATGATGTAAGCTCAGATGTTTATTGTAAAGATCTTTCCTAGATAAGTTGGATGTTGTAGTTTTCACAACACAAGAGAGTCCATATATAAAATTCAGTGAATATTTAATATATACGAAACATAAAAACAAATATCAGATTTATTAATGGCAAATAAGTTTATACGTGTTTTTCTTTTTATAAAATAATTAACTCTCACCCTTTTCATTTCTAAAATGTTTTCTGTCACTTATCACTTTGGACTGTACCATTAACTATTTATCGAGGCATTCAGAGAAAATGCATTGACAGAGTATCGAAAAAATAAATATTTAAAACACTACGGACTAACATGGGCTAATATGTACATAAAATCCTGAGTTCATCAGCAACTGTCACCATAAAGAGTATCATGTCGTTTGAGATTTGGTGTATACATGTTAGTAACATAGCAAGGCTAAAACAGAAACGCTTCGTATAAAGTTAAAGCAGGTAAACTTAGCTTGCTAGCCGGTCACCTTGAGTAAAAAAAGTAAAATTGACGTTTTTACAGCTATGATGAAAGAACATAATACTGTTTACTGTTTTGAGATATCTTAAAGCATCAATAACAGTCTTGTTTAGTGGTAGAGCGTCCGCTCCGAGTGCGGGATATCGAGGGTTCGCTCCCTGGCCGCGTCATACCAAAGACGTAAAAAATGGTACCAGTAGCACCCTTGCTTGGCGCTCTTCATTAAAAGGGAAACTGACTTCTCTTCTCTCATACCCTCACGGCGATGGATACCATCAGGAATGAGGTGTCGAGAGTGATTAATATAAGTTGTATAACTTGTTTCACAATCGACTTAAAATAAATTAGTATAAACTAATGTATACATTAATATAATGTACATTTATTTCAATAACACTTGTACCGTATCTTTTGAAGTGAAATTTTCACTTCATGACTACCGGGAAATACATTCAATACAGCAATATGAAATCGTTTTTAAGAAAATAATGTACTTTTGGTAAAGGTTGAAATAACATATAACATAATATGTAAACAATGATTGTTTATACTGTCTGATTTGAGTTCCCTGTTCCCTGTGCAACATTTCCTTTAGATTTTGATAAGGCAACGTTTTTAGGTAACAGAACATTAAAATACTGAGATAACTGCAAACATATCTACTGTAAATTTTGCAAGTCTTTTACTCTTCTTGTGGTAATTTTAATTAATTGTATTTCTGTATGTAACGTTACACGGTCTATATATATCTACATTGTATGTAAACTTATGTCTACAGAATTTAAAATATCCTGTGACTTTGAACGTCCCACTATATGTGGTTGGACAATGTCGACATTATCAGGAACACCATGGAAATGGGACTCAGGATATCAGTATCAGAATCCACATGTTGATCATACTAAAAACGATACATCAGGTTAGGCATATGATTTGTAAATTCGGTTATTTGATTCAACAATTTAATAATTTCTATTCTGTAGTCATTAGTAAAGTATTTAACATATTTTCTTAAAATGAATGGAAAAATGTTTCAAATTAAGATCGCAACATTTGTTGTTGGAACACTGGTGATTGAGTAAATATTCTTTATATGTGTATTGTCTCTCATTAATTGAATTTGAAATGATGTACTTACAGGACATTGCCTGCGTTCTGTAAATTGGGATAATAATCATGTATATTATGAGCGAGCAACTGTAATCTCGCCTACACAGTCATTCCAAGAAGATGGATGTATCACCTTCTGGTACTATCTGAACAGCACAGCCACCCAGCCGAATGCCCTGTCTGCACAAATCTTAGTCTCCTTGATTTACACAGATTCTGCTAAAACAGAGTTTTTATGGTGAGTGAACTGACTTCAAACTCTAACAAATCATTGACAGCAAATAAATACAGACTTTCCCTATAATGTAGTTTTCCCCATATATTATTCTACATATCAGTATACTTAGAACTAAGTTTTTAACTTTCCGAACCTCTGCTGAACAAATATTGTGACAAATTCTGAAGGTATTCAAATATGAAGGTAATGTAGGGTTAACGCACGTTATAACATCTGCAGAATCCCGAGGGATGGTTGGCCCCCCCCCCCCGGGGGGGGGGGCCCCCAACATATCCCGAGGGTTTCTGCAGGTGTTATTACACGAAAAAACGTGCGTTACGCTATTCTAGCATAAATAACAAAAAATCATCAAAATAAAAATGAAACGCTCTTACTGGTCGACGTTCAATAAGTGCGGGACACGTCCGTGTTGTTTACGTCGATTTAGACGTCCCAGTGGTTTAGCCCGGCACTGTTACGCCGTAATGATGTTAGATTTGGGAGACAGGTCCATTGTTTACAACGGCCCGGCACTGCGCATAAATGAAAACGGGTTATAACGCGCGTGAATCTCCCCCTAACACACGTTTTTTCCTAAAACCCCTACCCAAAGGCTAAAACCCAAAAACAAAACAGCACATTTATGCAGAATGGTATTATTCATCACGTTGCTAATTTTTCGAAATAGAAATATACATTTTCCCAAACGTTTTACCCGTGGCTTTCGTAACCCACTATAAGTCTGGACGAACAATTGTTTTGTTATTATCTCAGTAGCAAAATAATAGGTGGGTCAAATCAGCTCATTATGAAGTAACAATGAATCGAGGTAAAATGTATATTCTCTTTTCATAACGTATTAAATACTTTGGTATTTTATTACAAAAATACTTACATGTAAATATACATTATGTGTTATACATGTACCATTCTACAATATTTTATACATTGCAATTTCAGCTTCAAAGTATCAACTAACCGTATTCAAAATCATACATTCATATAAGTTCCGTATTTTTTACAAGAATTCACGTTTTAAATTCTCGAATCTTTCCTTACAAACTCATGAATATGTAAAGTTATGAACACGAAATAGAGATAAAAAAGCTTGAGCTTGTGAAAGATGCAATATTAAGTTTGAAATCCTGAACAAATTAACACTGAAATAACAGTTGTAGTTCTGCATATGTTAACCCTATTGTAGCTCGAGGAATATTGCTTTTAAAGAATGCTATATGTCACATGTGACATATTTGTATAGCTCGTTTTGCTTTGTTGTTTCGTTCGCCAACTCGCGTTGTCAATAGAAACTATGAATTTAAATTAAATTATATTAACTTCGTTTCAGGTATGACTATGTTGACAGACAAATTGATACTTGGATACAGGGCGGTGTTCCAGTAATTGCCAATCACAGTGTACAAATGAATGTAACATCCATCAAGTCTGAAACATCAACTGCCTACCCTGGTGTTGTAGCACTTGATGACGTACACTACAGTTCAGGAAAATGTGGACCAAAACAAGGTTGCGTAAATTACATAAAAGAGTTTTACTATTCTCTGTAAGCTCCAGTTTAATATTGGGCTATAAATAAGGAGATAAAGAGTTTAAAGACATGGTATCGTTGATTTGGAAACTGTTTCGTTGTGCAATAGGTCCTTTCATGTAGTTGGGTCCTTTAGTTGATCGTGTATGTAAGAAGATAACTATTTAAGGTAGTGGAGTGTAATGAGAACTTCCTGTTTAATGACCATTTAGAATACTTTGGATTTTAAGTTGTACCTATTTTGTACTGAGACGCAGTGGTTAGAGCGTCTGCTTTGAGATCAAGAGCTCCTTAGTTCAATCCCCGTGCGAGCCAAATTGTTTTTTCGTTCTTTTGTCGGTTTTAGTAATTAAATTGCATTACATGAACAAGAATTGAAAACTGTATCTTAATTTTCCTTAATTTTATCAAGCTGTACAACTACTTGAAAATATTAAAATTGACCATGCTCATTTTTAAAAGTTCAATATCTCAAAAAATAGACGGTAAAACATTTTCATTTTTTTCTTATATTGCATATTGCAGTTCATATACTACTTATAAAAGTTTTATCATCAATAGTGATGCCCCTACTCCGAATCTTTAACTACAGTCTTGTATATTAACATGTGTGATATGCCTCGAAGCAAAATTAGGTAAATTATATACCCTAGGTTTTGGCAGTATTGCATTTTTTTTGTTAAGCATGTTACTCTTGTAGAATTATAATACATGTTTCGTAATTCTAAATTGCTTTTAATACTTTTTGGAACCTAGAACAAAAGTAAGTGTAAATAAATACTTGAAACATACATATTTTAACTTTTATGGTAATTTTAGATATGGCCAGAAATTAAACGGATAAATGTCTTTAAATTTTGCACACTAGACAATTAACAGACGTAGATTATAAAAATATCAAGTTTAATGTGTTTTGGAATAGTGTCCATTAGACCCCCACTACCTTAAGGATGTTGGATGGTCATACTTAAACTGGCGTATTCTTTTCAAATGGTTTCTTTAATATAACCGTTAAGTAAAAACTATCATGATTTCAATTGATCACTTCACAACAGTGCAATTTATGTAGTGTGGTTGCTGTAAAAAAGTATCCCCGTGTTTACATTCATTGTTTCGGTGTAGTGTATAATAGATACTTGGCAGAGCGTTGTTGATGTGGCCGAGGGTTCTAAGGCGTTCTAACTTTGCAATGCAATATCATCGGAATTCTGGCCTATTCCTTTTGATATTGCATTTACTTTTAGTCATATGTATTCTTCCGTAAAGCAGGTTTAAAAAGCCGATGGTGAAACAATTATAACGTGTAAAACAAGACGACGGGCATAGCATTAATAAAGTATACAACATGATGTATCTAAGAGAAGCTTGTTTTGTTTTGGTGAAAGATCGTAACGTATTTGTGAAAACTTTAAAAACATAGTTGTATTTCACATGGTTTGCAATTCGTAAAAAAAAGTATTGTGCCATTTAGTGAAATATATTGTTTTTTGAGACAAACTGACATGGCAACCTATTTTCCGCGAAAATCTGCAATGCTAATAAACATATTGAAGACTGGAATATAAAAATTATGTATCCATGCTAGAAGTTTTTTTCGAAAAGAGTACTTCTCAAACTAGTTGAGAAACAGAAAGGAAATGTCAAACCGCAGGGTCATCATTTTTTATACTCTACACGCATTACTTACATAAGCCATTACGGCTCGCTGCAAACAATCGTTGCTGACGCCTGAACACCGCCCTTCGCCTGACATATCTCTTAGCGCGTTTACGCTACCTTCACGGCGAGATGGTGCAGTAGATTACCGATTTCTAATGATCCGAATGCTGGTTTTAGTTTCAGAAGTTCAAATGATTTTTGTGTTAAATTTACTAGTGCTCATTAGTTCATTTACTTTAAATTATGTTGATCATCCTGATAATTTCAGCCAGCTTTTGACTTAAGATTGTTTAAAAATGTAATAGTCAATTAGATATTACAACATACATTATTTTATATTTCTAACGCATATCCATGTTGATTTATTATATTTAACTATAGTAAAACCTTATTAACAAACGATATACCATTAACACAGTAATGAGACTCTGTTTTTATGAAAATGTTATTGGAAAGCGTAGGAAGGATAGGGACGTTATAATATTTAAATATACATCTCAAGCAGGAAATGTACATTGTAGTTTCACATTTTAGAATGTGGTAAGAGATCATTTGCGTGCAAAGATTCTGGAGTTTGTATTCCCGAAGATTTCATATGCGATGGAAAAGAAGACTGTGTTGACAGCTCAGATGAGGCAAATTGTGACGGTAAGATGAATATTAACAATAATTATGCTAGACCAGTTACCTTTACAAAAATAACTCGATCGTAGGTTACGTTACATTGCGTCTCGTTGTGTATGAAAATAGAATTGCAAAACTGAACATGTTTACATGAAGTAATGTTTAAAGTTATGTTAATGAAATGTGGTAGTAACTGTTATTGATTGAAAAAGTTTTATTTTCTATTTATTTTACACACACTATCATTTGACAGATCGTCCAGATGGTATGCTAAGTCTTTCTAGTGGTGATGGATCATACGGACATCTACGATATTTTAAAGATGGTTCATGGCGAGCAGTTTGTAAGCCGTCTGATGATACTGAGATTTTCTTGACACAATGGGTCTGCGAACAGCTTGGATACAAGTATGATTTTGAGTACATAATACATGCATAGATTTTTTTTTATAAAAATAAAATTCTCAAATACGGACTCTGAATATTATGATAAGAATTTTAGGCCTAAGGTCCTGAAAGTTTTTATAAATGTTTCATTAATCTAAAATTGACAGTGCTACTTTTGTTGAATGTGATCAAATCACGACAGAAAATATGGCTTGTAAACTTAATTTTATTCAACTCGCTTTCAATCATAACATTTCATTGGTCAAAAAAGTAGGTAAACACCCAGCTTATTCAGCTTAAACCGTAAACACCAAAAACGAGTGTTAACGTTAACAAGGCACGTGGCACGTGGTCACTTATCGTGTATGTTTTTTGTTGAAAGCAAACATTTTTGTGCATTGCAGGGGTAATTCAGAAATGTTCGAATATCAGCTCCGTGATGTTCCAACAGAACACGTTAGCCTAGACTGTGTTTCAGGTTCATGTACACAGACAGCCTGCTCCTCGTCGTATGGAACTATTTATGTCGGAATCAGATGTTCAAATACAGGTAATAGTGTAAAAAGCTTTGCCATTGATTAAACGTAGTCAATTTTGTGGGTATAGTTTATTTCACTGCTATGCTGTAAAGCTACAAAATGTTTTCAGATTTTAACTTGATATGTCTAGAAATTCAACATCTCATCTCTGGCAATATCAATAAGTTAGGTAATGTTTCACAGTTTTTATTTTATTTCAATGCAAACGAAACATAATCAGTGCAGAGATGATTAACTGCAAAGTAAAAACTTGATGTTTTCTTTCCGGCATTATTTCAGAATGAATTAACTCTTTTATGCTACCACTATTTTATGTATGTAGGTGGGATGCTCTTCCACTCTTGATTGTCCGCATTTCGTTTGCGTACATTATTGTTTCAAGTACATGTGTAATATCAAAGTCTTGTTCTTGGTTTAACATATATATATATACATTTAAAGTTGCGTGGCGCATAGAATAAAATTAAACAAGTGAAACAGTGTAAACTATTTTTAGTAGAAGTTTTATTTGTGATTTCACCAGGTACAATCAGTTATTGTCTTGAATCGGCAAAAATTACATTTTGTGGTTTGTGAAATGTATTCTGCAACGATCTTTTTTACACAGAGACTTAAAAGTATTAAAAACTATTTATAAATGTATTTCTTTCACAAACTTTACAACTTATGCATTTGCGCTTAAACATTACCGTCTCTATAAAATTGGTAGCAAACAGGAGAAGATTGACGAATGTTTCATTATGAAGTACTAGAATATGATAACTGATTTCAAGACGTTTTCGTTTTTTCAGCATGCTTCTCTGGAGAAAGGCGCTGTCCAAGTACTGATTCATTAATATGTGTGGCGAAAGGAAAGTTTTGTGATGGCTTGCCAGACTGTCCAAATAACAGTGATGAAAGAGAATGTTGTAAGTTGTCTGCATGGTCGCGTGTTATAATGACCATTTTCTAACGACCAAAGTTCATTCCTATATTCGTGTTTTCATAAATGTTAAATGAACTTATGAATACACATGTATCTGTATAAGATGGTAGATCGAGACTGCTTGATAATGAGACAGACTTTGTAATGTAAGGAATGATACAGTTTAGCCTTCATGATACTTTCAAGAAAACAGTTTAGGTAGTTGAATTGCTGTCATTTTACATGAATAATGAAATCTAGATTAGGTACATTCAATACTGAACTGAATGATTTTAGATTGTAATGCAGAAGAAAGGCGATGCACAAGGACCTCCGATGAATGTTCAGATGATACGTGTGGTATGTTTACTCCTTTCAGTTGTTATAATATGAAATGTTTCTAAAACTCGTTAAGTGATTATTTCTTCTGTTTGTGAACCAATTGGTTGTCATCTGGTTTACACTAGACAACAACATATCTCATTTAAATGGTGTACATCGCTGTGTTATCCTTTATATTTGCATTTATATGATGCCTTCAAACATACAATGGCTATGATTAATGGTCACGATGACACCATTTTAATGTGTATGATGAATGTGGTTTTATTGATATAGTGAACGTAAATGCAGAGAATTTGTTTATTGGTGATAATGATAATGGTATTGGGTCTTATTTTCTATGACGTTTTGCGAATTGCTAATCAAGTTTGCCGGATTCGTTAATTTAATATTTATCTAAGTTGTGCTTCTAGCCAGGCTAGTAAAACAGTGGGAGTAAACAAAATTCATAGTCATTTCAACACCCGGGCCTATCTGTTTTTCTTATTAAAGTGTAAAAGTATTGCAAGTTAATGAGCATTTTTGATAGCTTTTACTTTTCTCTTAACATACACATCTAGCAAGAAAAACATATTCTATACACGTCATTAATTTGACAATCATCCTGAAATTAGGCCACATATTTTAACAAAGTTTGTTTCTTATGGACAGCATTTTTATACTAGTCCAATTCAATATATTTTGTTCTTGCTGAATTAAAATCAGTAATTACCTTTATTAATTTTTTCCGTCTGTTCATTAGATTATACTTTACCCTCCCCGGCCCCGACCCTCGCACACAAAGTGTAAGTGGGAGTTTTTTCTCGATTCAGGTTGTCCGTCCGTACGTCTGTCTGTAGACTCGGTCTTGTGAACGCTAAATCTCCAAAATCCCTGGTCAGAATTTTATGATACTTCACAGTTATAAGTACCATGCCTAAATGTACATGGTCCCTGTTTCGGGACACTAGGTCAAAGGTCAATTTTGCAGGGGCTAGAGATAGTAAAATCTTGTGGACACTTAATCTTCAAAGCCCCTATTCAGAATATAATGATACTTCACAGAAATGGTAAGTACCATGCCTGGTTGTGCATGGTTTATGTTTCGGGTCACTAGGCCAAAGGTAAATGTCACAGGGGCTCGAGATATTAAACTCTTGTGCGCTCTGAATCTCGAAAACCCCTCGTCAGAATTACTGATATTTCACAGAAGTGATACGTACCATACCTTGTTGTGCATGGTCCAGTATTAAAGCATCAGATGTTACACACATTTTATATATTGTGGCAGTGCGGTGTTCGGGGATATTCGCCACCTTCAGTGATAGTTCAAGTTTCTGATACATTGATATTGAAAAGGACATATTATTTTACAGAAACATGCAAAGACAAGGGGATGTTTGAGTGTCAGAACCATCAATGTATAGATAAAAATAAGCAATGTGATGGTAAAAAAGACTGCTCCGATGGATTTGATGAATACAGATGCGGTAGGTTAAAAATCTTTGCGATAGTAACAGATTAAGAAAATGCGATTATTTTACATAGTACACAGGTACGATGTTAAAAATGAAAAAGCATGCGTCACACAATGTACCTGTTAGGATTTCAAAATCTTATATGCAATTACATGTATATTTCTACGAAAATAAAGAACAATAAGTTTTCAGACAGACTGTGTACCTTTATATGGGATAATACATACTTTCAAAACACAAAAACCTGCAAAACAATAAATATCGGATATAAGATTAATATTGTTAATTTCTAGGTGATGAAAACAAATTTTACTTTTTCAGTACGAGTAACTGACAACCAAGTGGTACTAAACAATAGATCAGAGCTGCTACCAGTTTGCTACAATAGTATTGGTCGAAGCGAGGCAAACATGCTGTGTGCTTTATCTGGCAAAGGGTAACTATTCGTCGGCTTCGTTTTACTAAATTATATGATAACGTTAAATGAAATATGCAATTTGCTTGGTTAAACATATGAATTGCTCTATTTAAAAGAATAGAGAGGGAGATATAGGGTCCATTATATCACCTGCACTTACGTCTTTGTGAGTTTAAATACCCTTTCTACGGTTTTAAAAATAAACTGATTTGATAAAGATATGGTAATTGGTTATTGTTTCCATGTTATGATTATGTCTTTTCATAGAGGTATCTAAAACAAAGTCATCTATCCTGTAACAAATAACTTGCTGAATAAGTAATAATGATTAATACAACTCATTCTTTGATAAACAGTTGATAGCTTTTATTTTAGAATACACATTTCAAATTGTATGTTGCCAACGATCACGTAAAACATAGTTTTAGTTAAACGTCTGTGTATTACAAATAACGATTTCCTCTAGAACTTTTTCAACTGGAAGTGAAGATCGAGAATGAGTCATCGATGAGTCATCGGGTATGACTGTCATAACTTATTTTATAGTCTATGATTTCTGAAAATGATACATTGGCTAATATGAAGCATAAACGGCACTAAAATTGAATCGCGACAAGCAATAATTATACCTTCTGTTAGGTACATGTAATTGGCATGGAGGCTGGAGACGTATGTTGCTTTGCATATATATTGTATTTGTCGTTTAGTAAATCGGTTTGTCCGTCGGTAGACCAAAACTGACAGATAAATCGGGAAAATTTAGGCCTAGGATACTTAATCTTAGGCTGCATGTTAGTGATGACCAGAAAAAATGGCCACAATGCCTTTGAAGTCAGTACGTCGAAAAAACAAAAATAATATCAAACAGGGAATGCCACGTACCAAAAACGCAGCCTCCCCAAAACGAGCCCCACAGCACCCAGAAGTGCACACCACCAACACACACACACACACACACGCACACGCACACACAACACACACACACACACACACAATCATGTACACACACAAACATACACTACCAACACACACTAGCATACAAAGCAAACACACGAGGACAAAACGAACAATTAAAGGAACACAGTGGGGCACCGCCTTGGAACGGTCAGTGGCAAAAAAACAAAAATAATATCAAACAGGGAATGCCACGTACCAAAAACGCAGCCTCCCCAAAACGAGCCCCACAGCACCCAGAAGTGCACACCACCAACACGCACACACACACGACACACACACACAATCATGTACACACACACACATATACACTACCAACACACACTAGCATACAAAGCAAACACACGAGGACAAAACGAACAATTAAAGGAACACAGTGGGGCACCGCCTTGGAACGGTCAGTGGCAAAAACACCACTGGGGAGCTTAAACCGGTTTATGGTGCGCACCCAACCTCACTCTTACCCCCACCATGTTCCAAAGTCACAGGACAGTGTAAATAAAAGTAATCCCTGCTAGGTGAATCTCTAACACACGCAATGGAAACAAAGGCATGGTATGTAAAACACAAAAATGCTCGTGTATAAATATATAAAAAGCAAACCTTGAGAACCAAAAAACGTATGTACTCAATGCCTTTGCAGAAGGCAGAGCACCAAGAGAAACACCCTTAAGGGCCCGACGAAACAGGCCAGAGGACAGAAATCAAAACAGTTTCGTCCCAGTGGGATTTAAAAACTGCCCATCACAGAGTCCTCCCCCTCTTCCGTCAGATACAATCAAAGTCACAAACACCACAACGTGAAAAAACAATGATACTATCCCATATCATAGTAGTTTCTTGACACCATTCAAGCTAAGCATTCAATCGGACAGCTAGTGTCGAGCGGGGCTATGTGTTGTTTCGGCAGTTCCTGCATAATTTTCTATTTCCTTGTCTTGGCTGTCTATTCCTTTTGAAGTTGATTGTTATGGCAGGATATTTAAATGTTGCTTGGTGTAAATTATTTCAGTTAAAGTTATGTTCGGTGTTCAAGTTAAACAAGGTTCTTCCGACATTCTTTCTTTCATAATTGTCTATATCAGTCTAAGTAACCTCAATCGAACATCTGTCAACTACTTGTTTAACAATAACTTCCCTGGAAACGATGACTTCTCCCGAAGTATCCCACCATACGAATGGACGCAAAATCATTACATGAAATAACCAATAGAAAGGCAAATTTATTCAGGGAGATAATTAAGAATAAGGGAAGAAATAAGTATAATTGATCAATGTTGACTTAAAAAAATGAAATAAAAGTAAAGGAAAGTTATTCATAACCATGCTGGAGATTGCTGATAATGGCACCTCTTCTGTAATGGTAAAAGTTCCCATGTATTACAATGCTTGGACATGCTGATACTGTGATAAGGACCGGCGGACAAGAATTTGCAATTAATTATTTACAAACAAAAAAACCGAAGGGCCATAACTCTGTGAAAACTAATCGCATAGTGAAGAACAGACGATATGCGCATCTTCTATTAGTACTTAGCGTTGGCATGAAGTTCCGTGGAATTCCCTCCAAATACTTGTTGAGAAATAGCGCGGAAACGAATGGTACTCAATACATTTAATGTAGCAGTTTTTAAAGACAATATGTTCATCTCCTCTTGGTACTAAACATAAACAGTAAGTTTTGTGAAATTCCCGTCAGTAGTTACTGAGAAAAGACCCGGAAACTAATTTAAAGACCGCAGTTATCAAAGGGCTATAACTCTGTGAAAACTAATTGAACTGGAAGATGCAGACAATATGTTCATCTCCTCTTGGTAAGAAATATACTTATACTATAGTTATTAACTGCAATATATTGTTTGATTTTAGTGTAGTGGTTAACGCAGGGATTGATCATGGCGAGGAACGAGTTCATGATGGAATAATACTTACAGAGAATGAAGCAACAGAAACGTTTCTTCCAGGTCTACGAATGTCATCTAAAACGTATGTAGTAT
>JAFMSR010000012.1:38524983-38543830 GCA_022818135.1 Saxidomus purpurata | reverse complement strand
ATTTCAAACACTGCTGACAATTTAACTGTGCTATGTGCGAATAACAACTGTAAATATGCGCTTTGGGAAAGTAGTGCAAGACAGACCAGATCAATCTTTTGTTGGAATGTCGCATACGATAAGAAGATATTACAAATAAAAACAGTACATACAACTTCAAACGATTGCAGAAAGGTATATAACTTACGGGCTGCATTACACAATTTTTTCTGTTTTAGAAATTACTGCACTGTTAGCTGATTACGGAAGATAATCATATGCATATCAGGGAAAAGTACGGATATTTACGGAAATTTACGGAAACGTACAGAAATCGATATAAGAGTTTGTAATTTGATTTTCAAATTTCTGATGTTATTTCATTGACAACTTTCTTATTTACGAACGATTACATATATATTTACCAAAAAATAAATTTCTTTAAAAAAAGATACAATTTACGTACATTGCCGTGATCAAAATCACCCGCCATTTATCGAGGACGCTGCATGTCAAGGCCCAGTGAACGGTTTCACCGATTACAACTACAAGGTAACCAAGAATTATTTTTGGTTTTCCCTGTTATATTCATTGTACAGTACTGTATTTATATTTCATTGTTGGTATTGCTTCGTTTATTTCTGTTTCAAGGTATTGTCCTTGGTACACAATAATTTTCGATCCACATCATCAGATATCGCTTGAAGTTGAACAAAGCGCAGATTGAATTATTTTTATTGTTCTCTCAAACAATTGATATTGTTGACCATGTGATTATTTTTCATTTAACATACGTTTTATAATAAAACAAACTTCCCTGCCACCCATATATTTGTGAATCATTCATTCTGTGTCATATACATGTACTAAATTTCGCCCTATGCACATTTCGACCCGCGCTTTAGGTAAGGTTCAGCGTAAATCACGAAGTCAAAAGTTGTGTTTAGGGGAGTTAATCTATAGCCCCCAGGCCTTCAGCGCTCACAGCGCTTTGATTGTTCATCGTAACCCCAAAGGTTAGCTGTGTAAATATCAAGTGGCTCTTTAGTAATTAATATTTTTCATCCAATATAACACATGCGAAAAATATTGTAATATATAAAACACCCATGCGGGGACTTGTATAACCGAATCTTAACAAGAATGTTTGCGTAGTGAAGAAACTATTTCTTCCAAGCTTATCCTCAGTTCGCTCTGTAAAACATATGGAATAAAGAATTAAGAAATACGCATAGCAAATTCAGTACATTCCAGTTAACGAAGTTTTGATATATCCTAATGAAATAATATCTAACTTATACCCTGGTCACATAAACGCTACGAGCTACGCACGAGTAGGTTTTTCGGTGGAAAGTCCGTAAGGACTCTTGTGAGCATCGTACGGGTTCACAATGTTTCACCGAGCTCACCAGGTCTCGCCGAGATCGCAGAAATTTTTGGCAGAAAACTAGAGGCCTTTTTCCGTTCAAGATAAAAATCGAAATTAATAATTTATCATGTACGCTTTTTGTTTCTATTTTAAAATGTATTGCAGAATAATTGAATGTTTTTACAACAATAATCTTGTTGTGAAATAGAGACTCTGTGATTTCCAAATTTGGAGGCAAGATTTAAAATTGTTACTGTTTCTCCAATACTTATCATTTTCAACAACATAGATACGAGATATTCCAAGAATTTTGCATACTCTTTAGTCGATCCTATTTCATTAAATGACGGTTTTGCATTTTTTCTTTATTTTTACATTTTTTATTTTCAGCAGCTCTAATGCGTCAACTGACAGCGATATAAGAACAAAGTCAGCAAAACGCAAATACATTATCATAGCAATCCTTGCTTCTGCAATACTAGTAATTGTTGCCATAGTAGCCGCCGTTCTTATCGCAACATTAGCAGTGTCAGGTGAGGGTTTATGAGCTTACGTATACTAGCACACATTCATAAGGACTTCCTTTTTTGTTTATACTAATTTATTTATTCTCGATTGCGAAATAAGTTCTTACAGCTTGCTTTCGAGACTCATTCCATATCAACCTCGAAGAGAAAGAGGCAGTGTGTAATTATTTGTGTCTTGCCAAATGACACTACCGACGTGGCTACTCTTTCTGTAGAATGCCTCCGAAGTTAAAAACAAAATTAACGTTAATGTAGATCTATTCCCAGTAAATAATACACTGTAAACGATAACTTTACAGTAATTAGATTAGAACTTAGCCTTTGCTTTACTTGCAGCATGTGGTTGTGCTTTTGCAACCAATGCGAAGTCCTTTAAACAAATGATGGTACAGCCAATATTGAGATTCAGCGGGTTAAATGTAAAGGCCTCTAGCATTCTAAAAGTGAGAATTACCTACTTAATGTTGAGAGATTTGTAGTAGTAAGCCTACTGCGTGTTTTATTTTATTTTAGATAAAATAATTTACTTTGCTGACTACTGAGCGTTCATATTCATTTGGAAATATGTTGTTACAATTAGATCAAACGTTTCATTGATACATGATGTAATGTAAGATTGGATTGACTGTATTTTTGCCGTCAGAGAGAAAACTCATAAATCTTTCCTAAAAGTGCAGGAATGTAGCCAGAAGCTTATTGTCGTAAGATAATGGTTTAATACACTTTTCATGAAGGCATTTATGATTCTATTTTTACAAATGATTTCAGATGATAAAGCAGGACCAATCACTGTTGAAAAGATAGGTGAGTACAATAAAAATCACTGCCATCAGAAACGATAGGTGAGTACAATAAAAACCACTGCCATCAGAACATATAGGTGAGAACAATAAAACAAATCACTTCCATCAGAAATTTTAATTACCCAATAAAGAACACAAATCTTTTACATACAAGGAATATCTTTATTACACGCTAACACCTCTAAGTCATTCTAGTGGTTTTGATATGAAGACATCGATGTGAACAAGGCCAATCACGTAAACAAAGACCAGTTTTAATTAATATGTAAAAGAAGCGCTTGTAAAGAGATTCTAACCTGTTATCAAGGCCGCTTATGTTTTTGTTTTCAGACCAGCGGTTTTTACATCACATAATTCACTATAGTTGATAAATATTGAGAAATACATGTTTTAGACATAAATGGAAAATGTTTATGAAATTTATTGCATAATCACTTGCTCTATAAATCTAGCTCCAAGTAGTCTGTAGTAATAAAAGTAGTTTCATATTATGTTTGTTACTTGTTTAATACTTTTATATAAACGACTAGTGTGAAAAGTCTTCATTTTAACCAATGGTTCTTTGATTTTTATCAGTTTTTTAAAATGTTTGTTTAGATAATATATCTATCACTTACATTAACACCCACTCTTTTAAACTCTTTTTCAAAACAATTTTCATAATTGTTATTAATATATATTTATATTTTTGTACATAATCCAGTAAGGAAAGGTTATGAAGGTCAGGTGACGCTAAATACCAAGACCTGGACTGATGCGTTCAATGACAAGAATTCTACAGAATACAAGACAACAGAAGCAGACTTTATTGCCAAGTTAAGTTAAATGAATCTTGATAATCAAGTTTCAATGCGTTTGAGGAGTGATTTTAGTTTTCTGATTTTAAATTTGGAGCTGTAAGTCTGGATTTTATGCTATTGTCTATAGAAGAAAGCCTAAAGCTCATGGCAGTACCAGGAAAAACTATGGAGATATGAATATGTTGGTCATGTGAGTTGTGTCACTGGCTCATGAACCCTAACATTACAGTGCAGACTGCTTCTGCCCACAATTGTTGCTTTACAGGATAGATATTAGGTATGCCATTCGCCATATAGTTTGTAACATACCGATGTCTAAATAACACAGGTACACAGGATTAATATTCTACTATGTATTTGCTTTAATATACACTGCGGATGAACGACCACCGGATATTGGGGCGAAAGTGAGCACAGATAATTAGTTTTCGCGAGGGACGTGTTACAACCGGGGTAAGTTAAAACCCAATTTTCACTCTGATGCATATGATATTGTGTTTATTTGTGTTTTTTCATATACGATAATGACTATCCAAGCCGAATATAGTCGCGATGTGCAACATAAATATGTTGAAATGTTGAAAATATCCAATACAAATAGCCTGCTCACTCGAAAAATCTCGACCGTTTGCAAATTATGACGTTTTATTTGATAAATCATTAAGATATTAATAATCTGAATAGGGCATAACATTTGCCTAAAGACAACATAATAATGTTCAAAATTTCATCATTTTAGACGAAAGTATAGCGGAGATACGGTTCTCGAAACATTTCAATTACTGTACTGGGAATTGGTTAAACGTGTACTGAGTATTGGCGGAGTGAGCGAATCACTGTACTGAGTATTGCATCAAGAAATGAGTAAAAAAACAAATTTTGAAAAGGGAAATGTATATATTTGTTACCAGTTGAAGGTATTGATTCATAAAGTGTCTTGTTTTGCACAAGTCTTATAAAACGTTAATATTTCAAACTATAAAAGTGTATAATAAACTGTTTTGTCCGGCGTTTTGAGTATTAAACACACATGTAACCATTTATATTTTTAAAATTTCACCAAGTATGTATGCAGTACCGCACCAGCAATTAAATGACTCGGACATGAAGTGACTTTAAATGCTCTCTACAGCTAGTAAACATTTGTGTAAATACGTATAAGTTGTAAGATAAAATGCAGTGTTTTGTTCTAGGTAATGAAAATAGCGGACCTTTCTGTCATATCTGCATTGTGTGTGTGTGTGTGCATGCGTGTCCGTGCGCTCATGCGTGCGTGCGAGTTACGCAATAAAACAACATTTTTTTACGAAGTCGTCTTAAAGCATCGCTACAACATTCATTTTTATCGAAATGTAGATACATATTTGATCCCATGACCTATTTATTTTACCCCAGATAACCCATACCCTAACTCTATCAAGATTTTATAAAGGCTGTCATTCTCACCAAGTTTCATTAAGATCCAATAAAAAATGCAACCTGCTTTTAATCGCGTGATCTATATTTCGCGAAACGCATGTTCCTGTATCATTTTTTTATTCACGATTCGCGGCCTGTTGTCCATTACTTTAATCTTGCGAAAACCAAATAATAAAATGAAATAAAAAGATTCAATATACAACTTAAAATTGGTATAATAATAAAATTTAATAACAAAATTTTTAAAAGAATGTAAGTTATTGTGTTGAAGATTTACCTTTACATCATATGATAATAATACATTTTTGCATACCAGATCGGGATATCTGCAGTTGTTACCAGTGCTGGAAAATGTCATATCTTACATCCCCTTGTGTAAGATGACTTATAGACGTCAGAATGAACTAGTTTTATGAATGGATTTGTAAATTCATACATTACTACAAGAAAATAGCGCGTAAATATAAGTCATAAGTTTTATTTTATTTTGCTACTATTATTAGAAAATGATATGCAAGAAAAAGAATATATCACTGATTGCACGTGCAGATGAGAATATCTGGCTCTCGGGCAGAGCCTCGTTACCACCAAAACAGTTACTCGGGAGCCAGATATTCCCATCTGCACGTGCAACCGGTGAAAGATTCTTATATTCTCACACAGTTTTAAAATGATGAATCACACAATTCTGTGACAAATGGTCCGTTAATCCCTACTTTTATCTAAACAATAACGTCAGATTTTCCGGTTTGTACAAAATATCATTATCCCGTGTATTGACATTGTCAAAGCTGAAATGGATCATCCTTCCCTCAGACATCACACGCTTTGTTCGATGTATACAAGGGCAGTCAACGTGAATATATACTAAGCACGTTTAAACACGTGCCCGTGATGTGAATATTAAGTTTTTCGAAATGTGTACATTCAAATTATTTTGTAGAAATAGAATTGATTTTGGATATGCAACATATCATACTGTAACTTGAATTGGTTTGATCAAAATATTTAAAAATAAATTGAAATAGTTACATCAATTAACATAGAATATTTCATACACAAGAGTTTTCTATGATTTTATTTGGACGAAAGATGAAAGATCCATATGCAAACTCAAAATAGAATACATCAAGATAGAGATTCTGACTAACGGTCATGAAGATTCAATGAAAAACGAAACATCCATTGTATACATAAGGTTTTTCTATGATTTGATCCAGTGACCTAATTTTTTACCCAACATGATTAATATTCGTACTCGACCTAAATTTCATCAAAGCAATCATACTGACTAAGTTCATGGTCGAATGAAAAATGGAACCTTTGTTGCATACAAAATGTTTTTCTATTATCTGACCCCGTGACATAGTTTTTGAAACTAAATAACCCATATTCGAACCGACAAAGATTACATGAAGGCAGTCATTCTGATCAAATGTCCTGAAGATTCAGTGCAAAATGCAGTCTCTTTTGCATACACAAGGTTAAATGTGCACAGACGACACGCAGATGATAGGCATACATACATACTACGGACACCCGGCGATCACAATTACCAACCTTGGGTACGTCGTACTCCGGGGAGCTAAATATAACGCTTTTAAAGGCAGCAGAGTATTTCTATTACTCACTTTTGATGCCCAATACTCAGTACACGTTAGTATCAATACTCCGGTACACCAGAAAACAAAATAAACAATACCCAGTACACTAACTTTAGTCACATATGTATCAATATTTTGGCCCCGAAAGCACGTTTGTTGATAAAATCTTGAACACTTATGCCTGGTACTTGAGCAAATAAATTGCTCGATTCAGGTTATTCAAATCTAAGCACATTTGCAAAATAAAACGGTAAACATTACCAACGGTCGAACTTTTCAAGTGAGCAGGCGATCTTCTTTTTGATATTTTAACATATTATCCGACATTATTTACAACTTGGGTATGCACTGGACTAAGATAGTCATCGAAGTATCCAAAAACACAAAAAGAAACACAAGATAGTGTGTATTAGATTAAATATCGGATTTTAACTTACACCAATTGTAACACGTTCCTCGCGAAAACTAATTATCTGTGCTCACTTTCGCCCCAATATCCGGTGGCCGTTCATCCGCAGTGATATATATATATATATGACGATCAGTTCTTCCCGTATATCTTGGTTACAAAAATCATATTTTACTACAAATGCTTTCGCTACATATTCTTTCTCTTATTCATTTATAATTTTGTAGTTGTGTATTCTAACGATTGTACTTAATCGTGTTGTTTTATCCTACTTGAATTACAGATGGATGAAAAGTTTCGACAAAGTGAACTTGCCGGAGAATATGATCGTACAAGTGTGACTGGTTTTCAGTAAGCTATTTCAATATTTGTCATATAAAGCTTGTAGTCAAACTGTCTGTAATTAAAGCTTGAAATTAATTAATTGCAACGCTTTGCAAACATTTTTGAACTCTCAATAAAGACATATAGTGGACTTTCAAACTAAACTCACCATCATTTTCAATAGATGTCTCAAATTGATATGTTGATTTTCACTTAATATGTTGATTCTTGCATTCGCTTTTCCATTTTATGTTTTAATGTATCATTTTGTAGTTTAAAGTTTTCATCAGAAAAGAGGCACATCCTAAAACAGAATCTGTTTTGAAAAACTTGTTAAACTATAAGTTATACATCAACGGAAATAATCTTTCAAAGACCTAAAAAATGCATCAAAAAAAGACAGTTAAGCCAGATAGATCGTATTAAAGTGTCGTTAAAACCTTTTTTGAATTTTGGGTGGAAATGATTTTTTTATAAATTATTGTCACAAATTGTGCAAAACCGAGACATTGCTCAATACATGTTTTTCTTAAAAATGAATTTATTTATGATTCTACATACGTTAACCTATTTCTAACATTCTGAAAAAGTACCAGCTAGTTGTAAGGTATTCACCTTTAAGACCCCTACAACTTATCATCATATAGGTCAAGAAACATATTTAAAGCACCTCGTTCAAAGATAAGTCATATACCAAAGATGAAACGTTAAATGAAAATGGAAAGCTTTGAATAGAAAACACGCTTAACATGTATAGTTCAATTTTAAAATATACAAACATTTTAACAGTTAGATATAGGCATATACTTCCTAAATGTCGTGTCATGCATTCATTTCTATGTGGTTTTATTGAATTAAAAGACAATTCACAAAAAATTATAGGAAAGGAAGTGTACAAGTTTTGTTCGTGGTGATACTAAAGAAAATAGTCGAAATAGCGGTTTTTGAGGATGGCACATCAACTACTACAACAACCACACCAAGTGTCGAGGACATATTAGATGCACAAGTTAGCAACGTTGACTTTGGAATTGAGATCAGCACAATTATAGCAGTGTTAAGTGACGAAACTGATTTCTCTGAAGCTGTTATGTCAGGTGATTGTCTCTGAGGCTTAGGTTAAGAATCCCGTCTGTTTTAAAAATATGACATTGACTCTATCCAAATGTCTCGGAAATCTAACATCAGTTATAGGTGCTAGAAATATTGGAAGTGGTGACTATGTGTTGTACCTCGGGTTTTCTAGAACTTTAATTAATACAAGATAAATGATTTGATTTACTGTATCTAAAGTCTAAGATCTTTAAAATTTACTAAATGTTTTAAGCATTTATTCTATGACGTGGGCCTGATACCGATTTCACTTCCTTTTCGTTGTAGATTTGAATGAAAAACGCTTAATAAAATATAGATTTTACTAAAGAATATGACCATGTATTGTTGTACGTGAAGTATTATTTCAGGTCATTTTTTAATGCAAAGAAATTAAATATGTGTGGGTCATACACAGCTTAAATTTACTGTTAATTACATGTCGTTTTCAGAGATAATGTATTTATAGTTGCAACTTCCCAAGTAAATGTGAGATTCAAAATATTGTTAAAAAAATCCATTGAACGTCTAACGCTTTTGAGGTCAAGCAAAATATATTTAAGAAATAGTTCATTATTTTACAGCAGGCAAAACTTAAAAGTGAATTAAAAACTCTTACTCATTTAAGTGTTGATGTAAAGCAAAAAGTTAAGTGCACCGGTGTCATTGCTCAGATAATTTACAGAAAGGTTCATTTCTTTTATCCAGAGTACTTAGTTGTATTCATGATTTTGCCTTGATTCTATTTCCCATTTACTCAGATCAAACATGCTCTGGCATATATTATAACTATTTATTGTTACTGTAACAATGCATCATGGTATGCAAATGTTGCATACTCATTATAAGATGTCTGTTTTTTCTATCGTATAGTATAAATTTTAATTTCAGATGTGAATGAGTGTGATTCTAATCCATGTGGTAATGGAGGCACGTGTAATAATGGTGTCAATAAATTCACTTGCACTTGTATGCCAGGTTATTCTGGTGAAACCTGCGAGGCAGGTATGTAAATTAAAGAATTGTAGCTACTATATACAAATTAAAATGAGTGAATATTATGAAACAGTTGTTTCTAGTTTTTTAGACCCTTTACCATTAACCATTAACACATGTTTATGTCTTCTTGAGAAAAAAATTCCTAGTGAACAATTACGAACAAAATGATTGCTCTGTAAACTTAGATACCACTCACAACTGCAGTGTAGTTTCGTTATATTACGTTTCATTATTGTACTTTAATAGTTAAGAAAATGATCACTCTTATTTTACTCTGTGTGACAATTACCATAGGCCAGAAACCATAAAGGATAATCCTATCATTCAGAAATTTGAAATAAATCTTGCAGGTATTGACGAATGTGAGTCAAACCCATGTCTATATGGTGGAATCTGCAATGATCAACTTAATGGTTACACTTGCAGATGTGTCGCAGGGGTAGAAGGGACAAACTGTGAAATTAGTATGTATCTATTACACC
Source organism: Saxidomus purpurata (assembly GCA_022818135.1). Lineage (NCBI taxonomy): Eukaryota > Metazoa > Mollusca > Bivalvia > Venerida > Veneridae > Saxidomus > Saxidomus purpurata. The sequence goes on along the minus strand of JAFMSR010000012.1, from coordinate 38,534,023 downwards.
AGTTCAATCGACATAACTGTTCAAAGATAAAATGCCACTATTCGTACTGCTTTAGCGGACTCCTTCAGTATCAGCCTTCATACTTGAATGGTCAAAGGCAACAATACCATTTTGATCCACGACAAATAAATTGTCAGCGTCTTAAACAGTATGAACTTCTATATAACTGTTGTACAAATTATGTTACTCCTTGTCTACTGGATACTTTTATTAATATTAATTTTTGAAATGTATGCATTACAGATATAGACGAGTGTGACTCCAACCCATGTCAGAATACGGGTACATGTGTTGATGGTATCAATCAATATACTTGTAACTGTATCGCTGGATACGAGGGAGACAACTGTGAAACAGGTAATAGAAAATTAATGTAGATATTTAAATAGAGATACTATCAAAACTGTAAGTATACACCTAATAGATATGTCGTAGTTTTATCAATTTTCAAAATAGTTTGATGACTATTTCATAATCAGAACATCAAATATTGTTCTTTACCATTCCACCAGAATTATAAAGAAAGGTACGAAATTCAGTGGTCCATGGCGCTATAAACTCAGTAACCCCAATATTGAAAAGTCACAAAAACGTTGAAATTACCTAGGTCTAAACAGTCTAAGCGGACAGATAACAAAAGTTGACCAGCATTATTCTTTAAATATATGTTCATGAGAATAAATGTAAGGTGCGGAAGGAATTTTAAGAGTTTAACCTTATCCCATTTCACAACTAAAATTGAGCTTGATCAAGATTTAATAGTAAAGAGCATCCTGGCGGCTGTTTGAACTAGTTCTTTCGCTCAGACATACCACTGTTCAGGAATGTAGTATTTGGTGCTCCCGACTCGTGTTCAGTTAATCAGCACTTTATGGGACCGATTCACGACGTGTGTTGGGTAACTGTTTTTGGAACGAAAATCGATGTAAGATCAAAAAGTCAACTCTTTGAAAAAAAATTAGTTAAGGGATGATATTTAGATACAAGTCGGATAAAATATCTCTGAAGTTAGCATCAATATCATTTTGGTCACAAAAATGGACTTGTGGACTCTGTGAATTTCGAATGTCAGGTTAGCAGTAATATGGGCAGGGCAGGGCAGGCTGGGAAATGAAATCGTCATTCATTGTCGTCATATATCTCCACAGATGTGAAAGAATTCAAAGCTAAGCAATGATATTACCTATACAAATCTTGATTTATGCGTATTGGTTAATTACAGATATAGACGAGTGTGACTCCAACCCATGTCAGAATGCGGGTACATGTGTTGATGGTATCAATCAATATTCTTGTAATTGTATTGCTGGATATGAGGGAGACAACTGTGAAACAGGTAATAGAAATGTTTTTAATCTTAATATAATGTAAACGTTCAAATGATAAAATTTTAAAAAACATTTTTTATGAATTAGTTTAAAAGCTGAACTGATCATCTTTGCCTAAATTATTAATCTAGAGTCAGATGACTTGCCTGTGGTTAAAAAAATAAAAGTTTAAAAGTTAACATATTGTCAGTAGAGAAAGAAGAAATGTTACCACCTACCTAATCGATAGCAGTTTTGTTAAGACACATTTACATGAAGCATTTGGCTTGCTAAGGAAAACAAGTTGTTTGTTAAATATTGTGCTATATGTATAGTATGTACCTTCGATTTAACAAGTAATGTTATGAATGTGTTTCGTATAAATAACGGTCAGCTTCCCCGGAAAGGCATCTTTCTAGGTTTTACAAGAGCTACACATTATTTGTCACCATGTATTTATGAAGGAAGAACAACATTGCACAATAACCATAAATATGTCCTTAGTCTTTGAGAAACTGGACTTTTTCATGTGTGGAACACAGCTTTAAACTTATTGAAGCGAATCTGTTGATACTTCGTTGCTGGTGTTGGCGTAGGAGTTTCACGCCAGTTCCAACCATGTATTTAGTCATTTTGATAGTCGGAAAATTTACCTAACATTTAGTTCTGGTAAGAACCAGTACTAGACTCCCGTAAGAAACTGCCACCTTTCTCACATACACAGATATGGTCAGTACCAGGGCCCGAACCAATGAACCTCAATTTATGAGAGGTAACAAGATATCAAGTCAGCGCCTCTAACAATTCGACTAAAGAGGTGGACTTGATACTTCATATACAGTAAACTCAGTTTTTAACGAACTCCTTAGGATCATTTAAAAGTGTTCCTTATATCCGGAGTTTGTTATATCCGTATACCATTTCCATGTAAAATAAAGAAAGAAAAAAACTTGGGCAAAAATAAATGTTCCTTATCGGAGTTTCGCTATATCCGTAGGCGATATATACAGAGTTAACTGTACTGCTAGAGGACAACAAGAGATTGTGAAGTACACAAGAAAAACTCTAGCTTTATTGATTTTGAGTTATTGCCCTTGCTTTCTTTTTTGTGGGGTGTATAACTAAAAACTAAATTAAGAGGAATCAAAATAAACTTCATGTATTATTTAAGGACAATGAGAAGAAGTGCAGTGAAGAAAAAAAAATAATTATATTTTAGATTTATTGCCGTTCTTCTCGTTACAGTTATTTCAGAAAATATTCATACAATGCTTAAAATTACATAAGAGAACAAAATGAAATTATTATGTCTTTATGCATTTTAATAATTAATGTTATTTTCAATCAAAGCTGTTTTTCGGAGGCATATGTCACTTTATGGCGACATCTTTTTTACATCAGTCTTAAATTAACAGTCACAGATTATTTGTTACACAGATTTAGTGACATTTAGGATCTTAAACTCAGTTTCCTAGAGTGTTGACACATTTCCTACAGATATTAATAATTGTGAAACAAATCCATGTGACAATGGCGGTACATGCACAGATGATGTAAATGATTACAAGTGTACTTGTGAAGCAGGTTGGACAGGAAAAGACTGTGATACTAGTAAGTATGAATATGTAAAAGTACGTTCTGTTACATTTCATTTTAAACTGATTAAAATCAAATACATTTTAGACATATCTATTAAGGGGGTCACTGCTGAAATTCAAAATAACAATAAATTTTATTGGCCCTGTTTTTTATGGAGACTAACATATTGCTAGTTCATTTCTGGAAAAATAATGATGGGTCAATGACTTAACTTTTTCGCAATATTAATCTTTAGTGATACACTATCAGATCAAGGTGCTAAATGCAGAATTAGCTAGAATTTTGGTTTTGTAAATGTTTATGTATGTGGTGTAGTTTTCTGAATGGGTATCAATATTTAATCTTTTCTAATGTAGCATATCATACTTTGGGATGAAAAATTAGAGATAGTGGTATTTTCATTATCATATGAAAAAATATTACGCTCCTTGTAATTACCCCACCCACTTTCCTAAAATTCATTTTTTCAATTTTTGAAAAAATTATTAATGAATATTTTCATGATGAAGGAATAACAAGGTTTTTCAGATATTTTGCCTAAAGTTTGATTAAAACCTTTGTTCTAGAATGCAAAAATAAAAAATGGGGGTCAATGTTCATAGAAGAAAGAAATTCAAGAAGAACTGACAAACAATGTGTTTTTTAGATTTCGACGAGCTTTGAGATATGACGGCATAGGTCTGTAACAAAGAACTGTAAAAGGAACTAGTTATCAATTCATTTTTATATCCTAACAATTCTTCTTGTAATAAAGTTTTAATTAAGTAAATATCTTAAACGGTTTAAGAGAAATTACTTTTTTGTAACCTACACCCATTTTGGCATATAGCAAAATCTGTCAGTTTATTCACAAAATGTGAGGCCAAAATATTTTTTCTCAAAAATGTTCAATTTTTTCGCACTAAAATATTCTTATTGTACCTAAGTTTACGACTGCATATTTTTTTTTCCAGTTAAATCATCATTTTTTAAATATAACAAATGTAAATTTCCGGCAGTGCAATAATCCAAAAGCTCACCAGTGACCCCCTTAAGCTGAAATACATTGAACAAGAATGTTTGTAACTAGTTTTTTATCTTGTTTTCTGTATAGTTGTTTGTGACATCTCGAGAACCAATTGTTTCAAATAATAAATGCACATTTAGATGGAATAGCTAATTTTAGATGGCACCTGCTCTAAAACTTTTAAGGGGGTATACCGGAGCCACTCTTTCCGTCTGTCTTTCCAACTGTCTGTGTCCATAGTGTATGCGCCACTAGCTAGATACCATTGACACTTTACAGGAGTGATTCTTACCAAGCCTGTCTATATGCAGATTGTCGGCATATTTCCTTAAACATTTTTTGCGTGAGTTTATTTCAGCAAATTTTTATCCGCTCTATGTCTCACCGAAGTTATCGATACGAAGCCTACTTGTGCATATCGATGACATGTTGCGTAACGGCCCTTTTATTTCCAGCAAAGTTTCTCCGTGCTATTATTCAGCAACCACAGTGGAAATAGTTTTTCAGGTAAACATATATCCATGTCTGTGTTCAAGCCACGACGCGGCTATTATTCACCTTCACTGACAGTTTTAGCTTATGAATGACGAACATGGAAAACAATAATAGAAACTGATTCCAGAATGTTACAGTTTAAGTTAATAATGTGCATTCCTTTTACAGATATAAATGAGTGTGATTCTGATCCCTGCAAAAATGGAGGCACATGCGAAGACGGTATCAACAAATACTTATGTAACTGTAAAGCTGGGTACGCAGGAGACAACTGCGAAACAGGTAAATACCTAAGATTACAAGAAAATCTATTAAAATTACCTCACTCTTTACCGGTCATTAAAAACATTAGGTATATAGGTAGATCACGGGCTTTATCTAAAAAATGTCGACAATAAATTTAACGAAATTGTAACTATTAGACAAAAATGGTTGGTGTCGTTATTTAGTGTATTGATTATATAACTTAGATTTTTAGATTCGCCTTACATCGATAATTGAGGCAGCGTGTTTTACTTTGTTAGATCGGGGTCAATTGTGAATATGTTGAAGAAAAGCAAAAATTGTTTTATCTTGCAATTTGATTAATTACGTATTTTGTAAGATCCTTATTTCTGTTATATTTTGCTGTAATACGACACATTGCAGTAACAAATTGTGTGATTGATTTTTTTGTGCGTTTAAATGAGAAGCTTACAAATTGTATACAATACATGTAACTAAACTTCTAACGCACCACCTGTTTTTTCGAGTGTTACAAATTCCTAATGGAAGATGATTAAAGAACTGGTTTCCCAAGGAAGAGCATCACGGCAATAACCCGTGTTAAATATACGGAGGTTTAAACGTTAAATTAAAATGTTCTGCTATATGATTTGTACCACTCATTTTTAAATTCATGTAACGGAAGTTCTACCTAGTTTTTCATTAATGCAAGACATGATAGCTTTCTTGCACCAATAGCTAAAATAAGCTGGTAGATATTAGAAGAGTCGATACCAAATAAAGAAGGAAAACTGCAAGTTTCGTTTACAATATTATCTATTAAGGCATAAAGATCTTTCTATCTTAGATATAGATGATTGTGAAACTAATCCATGTGAAAACGGAGGGACATGTATAGATGCTGTAAATGATTACTCGTGTGGGTGTGTAGCAGGCTGGACAGGAAAAACCTGTGATATAAGTAAGTACAAAGGACTGCATGAAGAAGTTAATACACAGCCAAGAGACCTATATATGCATACTGTTGGTAAGAAGTATCTAGTATCGAAGAAGAGTGATACCATCTGGAGATACTAGATAGTTCTATATTCATGTTATGTAGCTTGAAATGTTTAAACTTCACGAAAATGCCAAGTTTAGGGTAGAAATATTTCCTTTTGCCATTCACAGTTATTGCATTTTTTAATAATAAATCGCTGACTAAACACATATTGATGTTCAATGATAACATCCGACGACATTGTAGTGGGATATTATACAACTATTGACTTGTGAGGCATTGAATATGATGTGACATTCTCCAGAAGAGGGTAATATTGACCGAGGCGATAGCCGAGGTCAATATTAATATATCCTGGTGAATATCATACCATATACAATGTCGCATGAGTCCATAATTGTTTTATCATAATAACAACTATACATGTAGTTGCGATTTTGGCTGGACAGGAAGGAAATGTGACATAAGTAAGTCATAGCAATTATGTTTCAACATATTAACTTAAAAGGCGCAAAACTTTGTGATTAATGTCTTCTTAAAATTTTGATCTTCACTTTCAAAAGAAATTGTTATAAGAACTTTGAATTGAGCTCGAACACGCTAATTGTTACACGCTTACCGTTATACAATGTCACATTTGATTATTTAGACATGTATATGTATCTTCATATACAACCAGAGTTATGACCCTTAGATTCTTTTCTTATGTATACCATTTAGAACATTGAAATATTTTCTCTTGAAGCAGTTATCAATCTAAATTATTATACGACACAAATACTGGCATGTTTAGACTACAATGATAATGAATAAACAAATGTAAAAGGTATTATTCTGTTGAACCTGTTGCCAGTGGTCTTTTTAACACAAATAAAAGCCCCATTCGCAGAAAAAGAATTGACTCTTCTGAATCAAGCTTATTTGCAAATTTACAAATTACAGACATTGACGACTGTGACCCTAATCCATGCGAGAACGGGGCGACCTGCACAGATGCTGTTAACAACTATACATGTAGTTGCGATTTTGGCTGGACAGGAAGGAAATGTGACATAAGTAAGTCATAGCAATTATGTTTCAACATATTAACTTAAAAGGCGCAAAACTTTGTGATTAATGTCTTCTTAAAGTTTTGATCTTCACTTTCAAAAGAAATTGTTATAAGAACTTTGAATTGAGCTCGAACACGCTAATTGTTACACGCTTACCGTTATCCAATGTTACATTTGATTATTTAGACATGTATATGTATCTTCATATACAACCAGAGTTATGACCCTTAGATTCTTTTCTTATGTATACATTTAGAACATTGAAATATTTTCTCTTGAAGCAATTATCAATCTAAATTATTATACGACACAAATACTAGCATGTTTAGACTACAATGATAATGAATAAACAAATGTAAAAGGTATTATTCTGTTGAACCTGTTGCCAGTGGTCTTTTTAACACAAATAAAAGCCCCATTCGCAGAAAAAGAATTGACTCTTCTGAATCAAGCTTATTTGCAAATTTACAAATTACAGACATTGACGACTGTGACCCTAATCCATGCGAGAACGGGGCGACCTGCACAGATGCTGTTAACAACTATACATGTAGTTGCGATTTTGGCTGGACAGGAAGGAAATGTGACATAAGTAAGTCATAGCAATTATGTTTCAACATATTAACTTAAAAGGCGCAAAACTTTGTGGTTAATGTCTTCTTAAAATTTTGATCTTCACTTTCAAAAGAAATTGTTATAAGAACTTTGAATTGAGCACGAACACGCTAATTGTTACACGCTTACCGTTATACAATGTCACATTTGATTATTAAGACATGTATATGTATCTTCATATACAACCAGAGTTATGACCCTTAGATTCTTTTCTTATGTATACCATTTAGAACATTGAAATATTTTCTCTTGAAGCAGTTATCAATCTAAATTATTATACGACACAAATACTGGCATGTTTAGACTACAATGATAATGAATAAACAAATGTAAAAGGTATTATTCTGTTAAACCTGTTGCCAGTGGTCTTTTTAACACAAATAAAAGCCCCATTCGCAGAAAAAGAATTGACTCTTCTGAATCAAGCTTATTTACAAATTACAGACAATGACGACTGTGACCCTAATCCATGCGAGAACGGGGCGACCTGCACAGATGCTGTTAACAACTATACATGTAGTTGCGATTTTGGCTGGACAGGAAGGAAATGTGACATAAGTAAGTCATAGCAATTATGTTTCAACATATTAACTTAAAAGGCGCAAAACTTTGTGATTAATGTCTTCTTAAAATTTTGATCTTCACTTTCAAAAGAAATTGTTATAAGAACTTTGAATTGAGCACGAACACGCTAATTGTTACACGCTTACCGTTATACAATGTCACATTTGATTATTAAGACATGTATATGTATCTTCATATACAACCAGAGTTATGACCCTTAGATTCTTTTCTTATGTATACCATTTAGAACATTGAAATATTTTCTCTTGAAGCAGTTATCAATCTAAATTATTATACGACACAAATACTAGCATGTTTAGATTACAATAATAATGAATAAACAAATGTAAAAGGTATTATTCTGTTAAACCTGTTGCCAGTGGTCTTTTTAACACAAATAAAAGCCCCATTCGCAGAAAAAGAATTGACTCTTCTGAATCAAGCTTATTTACAAATTACAGACATTGACGACTGTGACCCTAATCCATGCGAGAACGGGGCGACCTGCACAGATGCTGTTAACAACTATACGTGTAGTTGCGATTTTGGCTGGACAGGAAGGAAATGTGACATAAGTAAGTCATAGCAATTATGTTTCCACATATTAACTTAAAAGGCGCAAAACTTTGTGATTAATGTCTTCTTAAAATTTTGATCTTCACTTTCAAAAGAAATTGTTATAAGAACTTTGAATTGAGCACGAACACGCTAATTGTTACACGCTTACCGTTATACAATGTCACATTTGATTATTTAGACATGTGTATGTATCTTCATATACAACCAAAGTTATGACCCTTAGATTCTTTTCTTATGTATACCATTTAGAACATTGAAATATTTTCTCTTGAAGCAGTTATCAATCTAAATTATTATACGACACAAATACTGGCATGTTTAGACTACAATGATAATGAATAAACAAATGTAAAAGGTATTATTCTGTTAAACCTGTTGCCAGTGGTCTTTTTAACACAAATAAAAGCCCCATTCGCAGAAAAAGAATTGACTCTTCTGAATCAAGCTTATTTGCAAATTTACAAATTAAAGACATTGACGACTGTGACCCTAATCCATGCGAGAACGAGGCGACCTGCACAGATGCTGTTAACAACTATACGTGTAGTTGCTTGTTGGGCTGGACAGGAAAGAAATGTAACATAAGTAAGTTATGGCA